>WSFP011509063.1:0-13228 GCA_009831015.1 Picea engelmannii
AGGTTCCTTTGGAATTTCTTTTTCAGTGATCTCATCAAGCACTGTGTATTCTTGTTTTTCTTCTTCCCATCTCTTTCCCTGCAACTGATCTTTGTATATGACCTTCTCATTGAATATGACATCTCTACTCCTAATGATTTTTTTATTCTCATAATCCTATAATCAATAACCAAAATCATTAACACTATTTCCAATAAAGGTACACTTCTTGGATTTAGAATCAAGCTTTGTTCTATTTTCTTTATCAATATGGACAAATGCTTCACAACCGAAAATTTTCAAAAAAGAATAGTTTACCTTTTTTCCTGTCCATTCCTCCTATGGAATTCAACCATCCAAATATCTTGAAGGTACTTTGTTTATTAAGTAAACAACAATATCTGCAACATCTGCCCAGAGCTGTAAGGGAAAATCGGCATGCAATCTCATACTCCTTGCATGCTCCATGATTGTCCTGTTCATCCTTTCTGACACACCATTTCCTTGTGGTGTTCTTGGAAATGTCGTCTCTCTACGAATCCCATGGTATGAACAATAATCATCAAACTTCTTCCTGCAATATTCACCTCCATTATCTGATCTGAGACGCTTCAAACTTTTTGCTATCTCATTCTCAACTAAAGCTTTCCTTTTCTTAAAAGTATCAAAAACATCATATTTTTGTTGAATGCAATAAACCCAAGTTTTTCTAGTTGCATCATCAATAAAAGTAACATAATAATGAGAGCCACTAAGAGATGATACCTGATTTGGTCCCCATACATATCTATGCACAATCTCTAACCTATCATTCTTCTTTTCTTTTTCGACTCTGAGAAATCTGACTCTCTTATGCTTTTAGTAAACACAGTGCTCACATAAGTCCAAATCAATTTGTTTAAGATCTAGCAGCAAATTTCTGTGAAGTATCTGCATACCCTTCTCACTCATGTGTCCCAGCCTATGATACCACAGTGTTGTATCCACTTCTATAGAAGCTAAAGAGATAGAAGATTCAGTATTACCAGTACATAAATACAATGTACCTACCTTCTCTCCTTTTGCTATCACCAATGATCCTTTGATGAACATCCACGTCTTATCTGTAAATATGGATACACAACTTTCACTTTCCAACTGCCCTATTGAAATTAGATTTTTCCTTAAATATGGAACATGTCTTACATCTTTCAACAACCATTGGCTTCCATTGCGTTTATTTATTTTTACCTTTTCCATTCCAACAATTTTGCATGGCGCATCATCACCCAAATGAACCTGTCCAAAATCACCTTGAACACAATCTAGAAAATGTTTCCTATGGGGTGTGGCATGAAATGAAGCCCTTGAATCTACTACCCAAGTCTCAAAAATATTATCTACAGAAAGAATCAATGCATCTTGTAACAGATCACCTATTACATTTGCTTCCTGATTTCTCTCATGTTGTCCATCTCTTTTTTTCTTTGGAGCTCTGTAGTCTTTCTTCAGATGTCCTTTCTTCCCACAATTCCAGCACTCTATCTTTCCAAGTCTAGATTTGGATCTTCCCTTCCTAGAATTCACGTGGTTCTCTGAGCCCTTTCCTCTATCCTTTTTTCTTCCCCTATTCTCCATGTTCAACGCATTACCTGATGTCTCACCTGTGCTTTTCTGTCGCATTTCCTCACTAAGGATAACACCAACAACATCATCAAATTTTAAAGTATTTCAACCAAAGCCAAAGTTATTTACAACCATGACCAAGCCGTTCCAACTTTTTGGCAATGAGCACAAGATTAGAAGAGCCCTAACCTCATCATCAAAATCCACTTTTACAGAACTTAGTTGATTAGTAACCGTGTTAAATTCATTTAAATGATCTGCAACAGACCCACCTTTTGAAATCTTCATATTAAATAATATCTTCATTATAAATACCTTATTAGACATCGAGGGTTTTTCATACATTTTAGCCAATGCGTCCATCAAATCCTTTGTTGTCTTTTCATTTGAAATATTGAAAGCCACCAACGCTGCCAAGCTTAGCCATATCGATCCCCGAGCCTTTCTATCAATAATCTCCCATTCTTCGTCCTTAATGGTCGTCAGCTTTTTTTCTACTCCACCCAATGGTAGTAATAGATCCTTCTAATATAAATAATATTCCACCTGCATCTTCCATAACTGGTAGTTTTGGCCATTAAATTTCTCGACCCTAAAATTTCCATCTTCCGACATTGCTCCCACTCGAACCAGGAACCCTTTTTTCCTACGAGTTATGTTTCGCTCTGATACTAGTTGTTAGAAAAACCAGGAACGTGGAGCAATAAAATAGAACAAATGCAGAAACAAAACATATAATATACACAATACAATAGAGACACAGATTTACGTGGTTCACCCAGTGTGGGCTACATCCACCAGAGAAATTTCCAGGCCCTTCCTTTATTATTATCCAGCAAATGAAGGGATACGACCTACAACAAAACCCACTGTAAATTCTTCTTCTTTATCTCAAAGTCTCCTCTCTCATAATACAATACTCACCATAATGCATAGCTACAATACATTTCCCTCATAACAGAGGGTTTCCTTCTACGGAAAAAAACCCTAACATAATTTATACCGTTAGATCTACAACCTTATAATGAACGGTCCAGATTTACAATGAAATTACAATATACATTTACAAGGCAATTTTTCCTTTGGGGGCTTTGCCCCCGAACCCCCCAGCTGGGGGGATAGCCCCCCCTCTGCACTCCCCTGCGTGGAAGAGTGTACATACTTCTGGAGTGTAAAGTTTTAATGGGGTATAAACATGGCTGAAAGCAAGGACCTCTAAATCAGGAAGATAATCAGGCTCCACAACCAACAGAATGTACCCCAAGGAGTGGTGAAGGTTTTCTTCTGTATGTATTTAGGTAAGATATAGACTTGATTGTAGCCAGAAAAAACATCAATCATAGCCATCTTGGATGCCCCTGTCACCTTTTGTAATATGTGTTCCATCTTGGGAAAGGGGTAATTATCGTTTTTATAGCTTCTGTTCAGATTTCGGAAATCCACACAAAGTCTGATTTCTCCATTCTTCTTTCTTACTAGGACCAAGTTGGCCACCCTTTCAGAGTACCTCAAAGGAATGATAATCTGGGCATCCAAAATATTTTTAACCTCCTTCTCCATAATGGGTAGCAACATAGGATTTATTTGTCTCAACTTCTTCCTAAATGGCTTGGACTCTTCCTTCAATGGGATCTTGTGCTCAATGATACTTGTGTCATATGCCCTAAGATATTCATATGTCCAGGAAAACACATCAGCAAACTCCTTTAAAACTTCAGTATATTCGACCTTTTTCTCTCTTGACAAGTTGCTTGACAACTTGACAAATTTGGGATCCTTCTCTGTACCAATATTGTACTCAGATAGTTCAGGATCATCAGTTGAACCTCTAAACTTTACTACCACATCATTCCCATCAAACAATCTTTCCAAAGGAACTAGTCCCTTCAGAATGTGGTTGCTAAGAAACTAAACCATATGGTGATTAGAATTTTTTTTAAAAATACATCAACATGAGGGCTACTTTCATAATCATGATCCTGATCAATATGTAATGCAGAGAACTCATCAACAAACTCAAGAAAATTTTTTATTTCATTATCATCCTCAAACACCTTCCAATGCTTGATATTGTCAGGTATGAAGGGTCTATATTTCACCCCTACATCATACTTGAGTTTAGGTGGCAATGGGACTCTGAGATGGATTTTTGAAACAACCAAAGAATCACCCATGGTATTCTCCTCTCTTGGTATAAATGAAATGTTGAAAGCTAGGAAGAAACTGTCAACTAGGTCCCATACTTCATTTCTGTAAGTATTCAGCCTAGGGTGCTTGGCTTGATAAATATTTTTTATCTAATGAACAATTAGTTCTGCATCCCCAAATACTAATAGCTATTCAATCCCCATGTCTTTTGCAACCCTTAAACCCAAAACAAGAGCTTCATACTCTGCCACATTATTTGTAGCTTCAAATTCTAGCTTGTAGGACAAAGGTATAGTCTCTTGACAAGATGAAACAAAGACCACTCCAGCACCAGCGCCTTCCTTAGAAGAGGCTCCATCAAAGAACATATTCCAAACAAAGGTAGTTGGAGGAGGGATTTCACAAAGAGTAATGGATTCTTTTTTTGTTTCAAGAGGAGGTTCAAGAGTATTAGTGAGATGCAATAGGCTAGATCCCAAATCAGTCTCAATAGCAAAAATATGATGGTTGGTGGGGTCTATTTCATCACTAATTATGTAGGCCAACTGATCTTCCATGTAAATTCTTCTATTCTCACCACCAAACACAAGAATGGTGGCATATGTGAGGTCCATATGAAAAGTTCCCCCAAGTTTTTTTATCCAAGATCTTGACAATAACATACCAAACTTGGGGGGAACATCAGCCACTACAATGTCCATGACCACACTTTTCATGGGCACCTAAAACAAGGTCACAACTAGATCTTTGATGACCCCAAGACACTTTACTTTCCTACAGTCAAAAGAATATAATTCATGGTAGGATTTTGTGATTTCTAATCCAAGTTCATCTAGGACTGCTTTGGACATGAGATTGTGAGATGCCCCTGGGTCCATCAAACAATTATGCAACACCTTATCATGTATGTTTAGTGATGTATATAAGGGAGGGGATGAATCATCTCTATCTTCTATCAAAGGACCTAGGATGACTTTTGGCCTTTCATCCTGAACATTAATTGAGTCAGTGGTACTTGAGTAGGAATCGAACAACAACATTTTGGAAAGATATTTTTTCACTTATTCAATTTTTATCAGTTCTGAAAATGGCATAGGGATTTTTATTTTTTAGATCTCATTTTCATAACTGAAGGAAGGTGGATATTTCAGAATCTCCTTGACTTCTGGGATAGGATCCTCAACCAAAACTGGGGGGATTTGAGCAAATTTCTCTTTTCTTCCAACTATCACAGCCTTGGCATATTTTTCTATTTTTTTGGGCTGATCAGAAGCATTAGTCTTTTCCCCTTTATTTTTAGATATCATATCATATCTACTAGGATTCTCTTTTGCATTCTCTCCCTTACTTAATTCATTTATTTGATTATCCATTAAGAAATTCCCATATGTAGATTGGGTTAAGTGAGGGGATGGAGGGGTGTCACCCAAGCAATGGATCTCAAGATCATCTTCTTCATGTTCTCCTTCCTCGTCAGCCAAAAGGTTGTTTTGTAAGGGAGTTTGGATATTTTGGTCATCCATTTCTTTCTTTCTGGGATCTCTTATAAGAGTCTGAGGAGCATTATTAGGTCTCCTGAAACCACCTCTGTTATTAGCATTTTCTGTATTTCTATAGATTTGTTTTCCCTCAAACTTTAACTTTTCCATCTCAGTAGAAAGAGATTTTATTAATTTGGTAAGCTCATCAACTTGGGGGTGGACAATAGAGGAATTAGAGCCCGAGGCTTCAGTTCTACTCTTTCTCCTGTCCTTATCAGATTTCCCTCTAAGTTGATCAGATGCCACTATGTTAGATTCTACCTCCATGGATGCATCTTGCATATGAGCTAAGGAGGCAGATCTCTTTTCTCTTAGTAAAAGGCAAAAATCAGGGTCAAAACCACTGGAATAGGTGATTTTGGCAGAGGTCTCTGTAGGATTTATCTCGGGAGGGATTTTATTGTACATTTTTTTGAATCTTTGAGAGAAATCAGAGACAGAATCTCCTTATTTCCTCTTTAGGGATCCAAATTCTATGATATAATACAAAAAGTCCTTTTTGTCCCCTTGCTGCCTCAGAAAAAAAATCATCTAAAGCCTCAATCATGATGATAGATCTAGGGGGAAAATCCCTAAACAAATTTCTAGCCTTACAATCAAGGCTATGAACAAAAATCCTCAGCCATACATATTCATTCCCAATGGTATGGTTGTTTGTATAACTATAAAAGACTTCAAGATGTTCTTCTATAGTTTTGTCTCCCTCACCTGTGAACTTGGGCAAGTACTTAAGGTATCCATTTGCTGGCAGAGCATTCAAAGGCTATGGCGGGACAAGAGGGGCATACCTAGAAGCTACTATAGATTCCATTCTAGTTCTGGGGGGATTAGCTCCTGCCATTTGTATGTGAACTCAAGGAGAACCCGGAAGGGGATGGAGTTGGGCTATGTGAAAATGGGACAGTGTTCCTAGGAGGTGAAGACAAGGGGCTTGAGGGAACATAATTCTCACCTTCCGCAACTGCAGCAACTCTAATACAAGGAGGAGTAGGAAAGTCTTCTAAGGTCAAAGCTCTCTCCTTCCACTTCACAACTTTGAGGGAGTGTTGACATAGGGGTAGACCCAGGGTTCAATGCTACAACAGTGCACCGAAAAAACCCTAACTACCGGCCCTTTCGGAAACACCTGCGAAGCAGATGAAGTCCCACCTGAGGTAGAGGCAGGGGGGGTTGCAAGACTCAAGTGTCTGCAACCTAGCTCGGACACAAATATGTGATTACAATACTTAACAAATCACTTAGCAATTAACATTCATTATCATTTAACCCTTATTCATTTCGCTGGTAAAACCGTAATTATAGAACAACATAGTATTCAACAAGATCTAACAGATCCAAGCACTTGGCACATAGAAATAGAGTAGATCTAGCATTCATTCACATTACTAAGCACTAAGTTATTATATTAGATGAATCTAACATACATAAAGATGACAACACTAAGCATAAATCACATCAATCACACAAAGCAACCACAAGACAGGATATACGTGGTTCACCCCCAGCGTGGGGCTACATCCACCAACTCTTCATCTTCTTTATTATCTTTTGTCAATCTCCTTACATGCACAGAGCCTTGAAACCAACTCTGCATAGGACAAGAGATCTGTGCACACCTCGCTAGATCCTCCTTCCCGAGTTAGGTCATAGCACAAAGCCTTCTTACAATCTCTTGCACGTATCTCTGCAAGTCTTAACACATAGCATGCACGAAGCCTCTAGCTCCGCACTAAGCCACAAACATTCACTACTACTACTTTCTTACATTGCTATATATCTATTTATACATTAAAAATGTGACCTAAACATGGGTAAACCCATGGGCCGACATCCCATAACTGTTACATAAACCCTAATCCCAAAAATCCCGCAAAAAGGGGTGATATCCCGCGATATCCACTTTTCCTGGCACTCCATGTTCGAATAGCCTATCGAAGTCCCAAAATTGGTTAAACATGACCAGTGTTTCCACAAAACCTGGTCAAGGGCCAACAGGCCCCCAACACTCACCTATGACTTGTCCCAATTCACTCTGATCTGGGTAACTCTGCTTCGAAGGCCTTGAGCTCAGCTCGAGCTACTTCGACCTACTGCTTCGCCAGAGCCTCCTTCTCGGTGAACTCCTGAATAACTTTCTCTGTCACCGATCCATCCAAGCATTTTTCTACTGTGGTAACTACTTCTTCTAGCTGTGCACCTTGTCCTTCAATCTCCTCAAAAAGTGTGTAATATTCATCCTATACTAGCTGGAGCCCATGGGTCACTTCCATGACTTTACTCTATATGGAATGGAACTGTTGTTGAACGATGCATTGTTCCTGTGACCTTTTCATCCTCTCAACCGGTGATAGTAGCTTCAACTATGCTTGCAATGTTGCTGCGTGTTTCTTTGCCTACTAGAGCTGTGACTCCAATGTCCTTAGTTCAGGGTCCTCTGCAAGGTGCTCATAGGTCTGCGCACTTTGACTGCTGAGTTGCTTGCATTCCATGGTCGATGACTTGATTCTTTCGACTGCGCTCCTAGCAGTTTAGTCTCTCTGATCTCGCACTTCCTGCAGAGTGCTTGACACAACTTGTAGTTCCAGTTCTGCTATTTGTGCTTGGAGATGTTGAATGGTTTCAACGAGCTTCCCTACCTTGTTCTCAATAGTTTCTTCTTCCATCTATGATAGGCTCGTCACAGAGCGAAGTGCTCTGGTGACCACTTCTTTAACTCCCATCTACTCTGTAATCATCTGTTCTTTCTACTTCTATATCTATTCTCTATCCTCTGCAAACTTCGCCTGGAGGTCATCTTTCTCTTGCTATGCAATCTGACATTGCTTTATGGCTTCCTCTTTTTTTTGCTTCAGGGCCTCTGTGGCCTACTCCTTTTCCTCCTGGACCCAACAAAGGTGAACCTTGGTTGAGTCTTCTAATCTACATAGTTGGGCAGGCTCATCTCCTACTTCTACGTCCCCTACTGACAATGACACAGTAGACACTGCGTGGTTAGAATAAAGAGCATGTTGTACCCCTTTGAGCTCTGCCTCGATCTTGTCAAACATTGTCTCCTTTTGGCTTCGTTGCAAGATGTCCTCTGAGGTATTTGATACAACAACAATGATAAGGCCAATGTCATCCACCACGAGCACAGTGTGGAATGGAGGTTTAGTGGCTTTTGTCTTCTTCCACGATGAAGGTTTCATCGGGGAACCATTTATTTTCTTGGATGTTTCTATCTCTGTCAGAGAATCATTAGGCATGTTACTTCACCCTACTTGTACTTGTCTTCTTCCCCTTAATCTTCTTCTTTGTCTACTTCGTCACCTCCTCCCCCTTCAAGTGAATACGGTGTATTTTCCTTTGATGCGTTGCTTAATTCATGTACCTCTTCCTTCTTTTTCTTCCTGCTGCTGCTGGGTGCATCATATTCTTCGTGAGTGACTACAAGACTTCCGATGAGGTCGGGGTCAGACAGTTCTATCTGTTCGACTGGTACAATGAATTTTGCAGGCCATTCCTTTGTTATTTATTCCATATCTTCCTCGGTGAGTTTGTAATAAGATTGAAACTCTTCTTTGTGTTTGTCCCCACACGCAGTGATATAAATGAAATGCCTATCTGAGCGGAACTTCACGATTGGCCTGAACCTATGAAGTGTGTTTGGCTTCATACGAGGGAAGGATTCAATGGCCCTCTTCAGCTATAGATAATAGGTGTGGAACATTGCATTTGACTTCCATTGCTTCGCCATGTCGCTCGAATACCAGAGCGTAGTGAACTTCGTAGCTAGTGGTCGCTCCTTTCGGCATCTCCCAAGCAATGAAGGCAATGAGAATAAACAACTAACGGAAATGAAACTCGTAGCCCTGATCCTGATCTTCACGAGAGTCTTTCTCTAATTGGTTGACAAGGTAGCTCAACCGGTTCATTTGCATCCCTTCAATGCATTTTCCAATCAGGTCGACGACAAACCCCGTGACCTATGTTGGCCTATTCTTCCTGAAAATATTACCAACGATCAACTGGTAAGCTAGGATAACTGCGCCATTCTGGATGGAGTCTACCTTATAGCCCCGCTTCCCCTTTTCCACATCACCATAGGTGTATTTTATTGTCTGTGCCAGGGTGCGATGTGCAGCCTTCCCTCGGTAAAATTCTTTTGGGTTTGTTCCTTGCATGCTCAATCCAGTGATCTGGTGAATCAGTGTCAGATCTACTATGATGCGCCTGTCCAACCATAAGTAACCGCGATGGAATCACAACAACAAGATTTTAACGCATGTGTTAACCTCCTGATGTCTTTCGAAGTGTGGTAACTTCATTACATTGAGGATGGTTGATCTTGCGATGTCCATGGTCCATAGTTGGGGAATTATCTTTGACTTTTTCCTGATTGTCTTGGTCAAATACTTGTGTGGTGCGATCATTCCATAGTTTTTGTGATCTCCCAAGTTGAAGTCATTGATCATAAGCGTCATAATCTTCTCCAACTGTAGTCCTACTACGCATATCCCCTTCAGGAGGTACGCGGTGATCACTGTGTAGTCAAAGTACCTTGGGATGTTGTCATGACTCATCGCGCCAGCTAGAGGTGGGATGTGGTCAGGCAGGATTGATGGGATGAGCTTCACATTAACCAAGTCATCATGATGCTTGGTTTGTTTCTCTGTCGTAGTTCTAGAGGGCCCAGATCGACGTGCATTCGATGGGGATGCTTGCACTCCTCTTGTCGACGAAGCTTGTGCTCCTACGGACATGACCTTCTCAGCCATGAGGTCTATGAGAATCTCTTTGATGGATTTCTCTACTATTCTAAAGTCACCCGACATACATGCTCAAGATCTGATATCTTGGGTCAGTGAACACATAATCAAGGTAGCAGAATGGATGGTGAGGTCTCAATAAGTACAACACGGTAATAGTCATCTCTCTATGGGCTCGAATAATCACAATTGGAAAAAGTGTCCATGGTAAGACATTCGACGAGTTAAATAGATAACATCATAACAGGTTCTTCCAATGGGTAGGAGCACCTCAATCAATACAATTCCATATGTTATGGCATGGTCCCAACAGTCCAATGGTGAACGTTCCGGTAATAAATGTATTTCTAGTCATTCTGGAGCGTCGGTCTAATAGTCAGGACGCCTCCAACAGTCATATTGTTCTACCATGGTGAAGAGCCAATATGCATTGTTCTGCTATTCCAACGAGGTTCAAGTTCTATAATCCTTCCTTCTGCTAAGTCCTCTCTTGAACCTCTTGCAATTTTTCTGTCTTTTCTTTCTTCTTACTGAGTTTTCTAGCCTTCTTTCCTATGATCTATGTCTATGGATTCCTCTTTCCATTATTGTTCTTATCTCCTCTTAACATAGTAACTTCACACTGTTCAGGGTCTTTCATAGGTTTCAAGGGTAATACTTCTTCGCTTACTTTTTCTGGAGTAGATGCTCTACTCTCATATATGGATAAGTTCTCTAAGTCTTCTTGCATTCTTTCAACTTTGACAGCTAGGTCTCTAGCCCTCAATTGCTTTGAATTGTCCTCTTGTTCTTCTAGTAAGTGTGTTATTCTCCTAGCCATGAGATCCCTTAATTCTTTCTTTTTTTGTTCTAGAGCTTCCTCTTCTTCTTTCCTTCAGATCTAATCTCTATCAATCCAAGTATTTCCTAGCAAAAGAGCAAAGGGAGCGTTGTTCTCAACAAACTTAATGACCTTGAATTCTTCTTCTGTTGATTCTCTGTGAGAAATCATAGGTACATGTGCAAATATTCCACATAGGGTTATTAGCTTTCCTTTAAACTATCATATTCCTCCCAGTGAAGGAAACATAGCAGTCTTTCCTAAGATTTCCCAAGTACTTTATGTCATCATGTTCACCTGTGTTTCTGCATCCAATACACAGTCTATGTCGAAGTCTCCTATTCTTTCTTCTATGCACTCTTTCTCTTTTAAGATCTCTGATAAACTGGTGTCTCTGTGATCATTCAGTGTTTCTTTCATCTACAATAATATAGCCTTTGATTCTTTCTGGTTCTTTAGCATATTTTTAGTCTCTTGACCTTCCTCAGGATTTTCTTGTCTCATATTCATCTTTTCAACTTTAGCAATCATTCTAGGGAAATCCAAACTTCATGGCCCACGGCTTTACAACAAAGGCAAATAGGACTTCTACCAGGGCATTCCTTAGAAATATTTCTCGGTCCTCTATAACTATAACAAAGAGTCAATCCTCTCTTTCTCTTAAACAATCCCCAACCTTTCCTGTATTGCGCACTAGGATCACAGTGATGGACCTGCAAAAAATTATTTCTAGGATTCTGCATCCACCTGTTAGTCCTATTAGCACTCTACAATTTTCCCAATCTTGAGGAGGCAGTCACACAGGTAACATCAAAACCAATTTGAGTCTTGGATCTAACCCTCCAAGACATAGAGAGGGATCTCTCTATCTAATATAACTTTGTTTATGTATGGATCTTAGGCTAGCTATGCAGAACATGGGTTTGTTTATGGATTTTTGAATTGGCTTGGTTGAAACATAAAAAAGGACCATTGGGAAAAAATCGAGTCAAAGATAAAAGAGAATAGATGAATGAATAAATAAACAGAGACATATATAACCAGGCAAGATAGTCACATCAACGGATTCTTATAATTCGTGGGATGTGTCATCGCGCAGTTTGTATTTTAGGTCAGCGGCTGTAGGATAGAGGACAAACTAGCGTAACAGGAACCTTCCCCACCCAATGTCACCTCGATGGGGAGGTTCTTTCTATTTAGGGAGGTTAGGCCAGGGGAGATGTCCCTGGTAACCTGGGGTTTGAAGAGGCAAACGATACAAGGTCAAGTGTTAATATTTACCTCCTCGCAGGTTACCACCAGTATCAGATAGTCCCGCTAATCAGCCAATAAAAGAAGTGTAGGCCCTATTGAAAACACCTGCCCGGAACAAGATAATAACAACACAATATATATATTGTAGGCTATAACTCAAAGGGTTAGTACTTCTTTAACTATCTGATTTAATTCAATAAGCAATGAAATAGATACAATATGAAAGTCAACGTTCTTTTATTTAGCCTATGAAAGATCATCAATTCATCAATATCTACCAAATGACCAAGCCTACAGTATATCCAATCAATAATTTGTTCAGAAAATTCTTGACGTCATCATTCAATTGCTTATATTAGTCAAAAGCTTGTTGCGTCAACTATGACGTCAGCCTAGGTTAGTAGTGTTAGGGTTAGTTAGGGTTTCAAAAATTAAAGTTTAAAAGATGGTTTTGTACACTAGAGACTCAACGTTGGAGATTTAACCAGTGCCTTAGGGTATATGGAGTCAAAAGCAAGGGCACAAAGTCTCAGGAGGATAAAAACCTAGATACTGGAAGGTAGGGTTCTATGGTGCTGCAAAGGAAGGGACCTAGAATCAACACCCTAGGGAAAAGAGGCTCACTCTGGTGTTGCTTAGGCAAGGCCTCGTGCTCTTTCCTCCTTCTCTAAATAATCTTGGCAAAATGGCTAGCTCAAAGTACAAATTTAAGGGAGAAAATGTTTCAAAGGCAAGGCTTTCAAACCCTAGAAGGTGAAACCCTAGGTGTAGTCAAACTAGGCCTAGAACGTCTCCTCTTTTCAACCTATATCTTCAACAAGAGCTCAGAAAAAGGAAGACAAGTGTAGCAACGACTAGGCTATATCTTCTTTCTTCAATGGATAAATACTATTTCTCAACAAGGGGACATGTAGCAATGACCTACTTTTGTGCTTGCTACCTAGGGTTTTAAAATTAGCAAATTTATAAATAAATGCAAGAATACTAACCTAAAACCATTCAATCAAGAAGTTTTGAAGGAAAAACACTTACATATCATGAAGAAAAGCATTTGCAAACCCTAGTTGTAAACCTTCCTTGAGAGAAATGCCATAAATGCCAAGAAAAATCCTCCTTCAAGAGTTGCGCCTCAC
>WSFP011509067.1:0-13228 GCA_009831015.1 Picea engelmannii
TCTCCTTATTTTGTTACTTTTATTGATGATGCAACTAGAAAATTTTGGGTTTATTGAATTCGACAAAAATATGATGTTTTTGACACTTTTAAGAAATGGAAAGCTTTGGTTGAGAATGAGACAGGAAAAAGGTTGAAGTGTCCTACATCAGATAATGGAGGTGAATACTGCAACAAGGAGTTTGATTATTATTGTTTGTACCATGGGATTCATAGAGAGAAGACAAATCCAAGAACACTACATGAAAATGGTGTGTTAGAAAGGATGAAGAGGGAAATCATGGAACATCCAATGAGTATAATATTGTGTGTTGGGTTTCCCTTGTAGTTCTGGGAAGATGTTGTAGATATTGTTGTTTACTTAATAAACAGAAGGTCTTCAAGTTCCTTGGATGGTGGAATTCCAAAGGAGGCATGGACATGTAAAAAGGTAAATTACTCATTTCTAAATACTTTCAGTTGTGAAGAATTTGTCCATATTGATAAAGAAAATAAAATAAATCTTGAGAAAAATTAAAGAAGTGTACCTTTATTGGATACGGTGTTAATGATTTTGGTTATCACTTATGGGATTATGAAAATCATTAAATCATTAGGAGTAGAGATGTGTTATTCAATGAAAAGGTCATGTACAAAGACCAGTTGTAGGGAAAGAAACGGGAAAACGAAAACATAGAATACATAGTACTTGATGAAATCAAAGAAAATGAAATTCCAAAGGTATCGAAAAAAAAAATGTACAACAGCAAGATAAGCAGGCACCTCAAACTCCTTCAAGTGTTGTTAGAATATTTACCAGGTTAAGTGGACACCCTAAATGATACTCTCCTTCATTGTATTATTTATTGTTGACTGACTCTGGTGAACCAGAAAGTTATGAAGAGGAAATGAAGGTAGACACTAAAAATAAGTGGGAGCAAGGCATGAAAGAGGAAATGGATTCCTTGGCAAATAAATAGACTTGGGACTTAGTTTAGTTTCCTGTGGGGAAAATAGCATTGAAGAATAAATGGGTTTATAGGTTGAAGGAAAAAGATGGAGGAAAAAATAGGTACAAGGATAGACTTTTTGTAAAGGGGTTTTTCCAAAAGAAAGGTATAGATTTCGATGAAATATTTTCTCAAGTTGCTAAAATGACTTCAATTAGGATTATTTTAAGTCTTGTGGCAGTAGAAGATTTGCATCTTGAACAGTTAGAAGTAAAAACATATTTTCTCCATGGGAATTTGGAGGAAGAGATTTATATGTAGTAGCCATAGGGATATGAGGTCAAAGGAAAGGAGAATTTGGTATGTTGGTTGAAGAAGATCTTGTATGGCCTAAATCAAGCTACAAGGTAGTGGAATTTGAAGTTTGACGGGTTTATGATAGAACAAGGTTATAGTAGATTTCATTATGATCACTGTGTTTACTTTAAGAGGCTAGAAAATGGAAGTTATATTATATTGCTATTGTATGTAGTTGACATGATTGTTGCAGTGTCTAACATGCATGATATAAACGTGCTCAAAAGGAAATTATCTAATTCATTTGCGATGAAGGATTTGGGTGTTACAAATAAAATCCTTGGTATGAGAATAACAAGAGATGTAAAAATCACAAATTGACATTGTATCAGGGTGAGTACATAGAGAAGGAATTGGAGAGGTTTTGAATGAAAAATGAAAAACCAGTTAGTACACCTTTGGCCAACTATTTAAAATTAACCAAGGAAATGTGTCCCAAGACACGGGAGTAGATAGAAGACAAATATGGGGTCCCTTATGTTGATGATTACAGCTACGTGAGACATTCTCCATATTACAAACTTGAGAGAAAGCCCCTGAGAGGGGTGTGTGGTTTCTATATGAGACAGAGTTGGAACATAGAGATGGCCTCCTCCTTATAGAGAGTTGAGAATAACTTTAAATGATTCTCCTGTGTAACACAGTGGGAAAGGAGATATGCATAGTTGGATGTGCTTGTGGCTAAGCACAAGGTGAACGTGTGAAATTCCAAAGTGTTGGGTGAATCGTCATGAGAACAGAAATGAAGATGATGTATTAGCCTCTTATGAGTAGAGATTTGATGAGAAAATCCATATGAATCTCCTGTGTAATTCAATGGGAAAGAATATTTGTTGAGTGGATGTGCCTGTGGACGAGCACAGGTGAACGTGATCCTAGTGGTTGAGCACTAGTGAAGAAGTGGCTCTTTTGTGTAATGCAATGAGCCTGAGATATGGACATCCCTGTGGATGTGCCCCTAGTGGATGAGCACTAATGGTTGTATAAGATCCCTTTCTATATTTTTCAAGAGTCAGAACTACTTGTAACCCTAATTGTAATGTAAAGGGTACAGGTTGGCCCCACCTTATTATGATAGATAATTAAGATAAAAGATAATTAATCTGGTTATTATTAATTATATTGTGAGTTAGTGAGGTCGGCCCTATTTTTCGAATAGGCACTTTTGTTGACAAGTTCATTCTAGTATAAGTAAAGGTAAATTCCCCATTGAGGAATCATATATTTTGTGTGAGTTTAGAAATTTCAGCAAGTACACTTCCTTGGGAAAAGTGTGCACCTCTCTTGGGCGCTAGTCTTGTAGCGTTTGAGCACCCTCTTGTGTGCTAGGTTTTATAGGTGGTGAAGGTATTTCTCTTGAATAATATAGAAAAGGATTTTGGTTGGGTTTTCTTCCCTTTTTGAGAAGGGTTTCCCAGGATACTTCTTGTGTTCTTGTGCATGGTGTTTCTTCTTGTGATCTTGGTTGTTGCAATATTATTGGTTATGGTTAAGTCAAATGCTAAAATGGAATGAACTTCATGCTTAACCTTTCTCATAGAAAAATAAACATGGTATCAGAGCATAGATCTTGAAGAACCCCTGCACAAGCATTCAAAAGGTTAAACCATCCTCCTTCTGCAGTTTAGTACGACCTCTAGGGTTTCTACAGAAATTCGTACGACCATCATTTGATCAGCCCTTTCACCCATTTATAAGTGGAAGTTGGAGCTAAAATTTGGACCAAGTTGTATGGACCTCCTCAGTGCATCTCCATAGACCTTCAAAATAAAATTCCAAGGATTTTTGGTTTTTGTCCCTAGGGTTTCTAGGGTACCAAAATTTTCTGCAAAATCCTGATCTTAGATTTCTGCAACTTCTTGAAGAAATGTTTTCTCAATTCAACAAGAATTTATGTGACACTATCAAATTTGATTGTTGTCAATCATAAGCCCAACAAAATCCAAGGTTACTAATCCAACCTAATCATTAGGTTTTCCAAATTCAGTTGGCGAGAGTTTGAAGAAACCAAACAAATGAAGAATAGAGCCTTAGTAGAAGATAGGCTTGATGGAGCAAGCAACTTTAGCTCCTGGAAATCAAGTATTCGGGTCACCCTTGAAGAATATGAACTTTTGGATGTGGTAACTAAAACTTTACCATACATAGCTATAGATGTATAGAAGAAGAGAAGAAAGGAAGAAGATGTCAAAGAAAGAAAATTAATCATCTACTTAGTGAGATATCATATCTTACCTCGTATTTCCAACATGAAGACAACTTATGATATGTATGAAGAATTAAAATAAATGTTTGAAAGTGATAACACCCTCAGAGCTATTACCTTGAAGAGATGACTTCAAATTACCAAGATTACGAAAGGTGACATAGTTGTTATCTTCTTTATGAAGATATCAGATATTAAAGAATAGATAGAAACCATTGGAGAAATCATGTCTGATAGAGAACTTGTCTTAACTAGTCTCAACAACCTTCCAAAATAGTGAAATCCTTTTCTTTAGAGTATCTGTGGAATAGAAATTTTACCAACCATTAATCATCTATGGACAGATTGCACTCAAGAAGAACTTAGACTTAGAAATAGAAGAGTGGAAGACTCCTCAGAAGAAAATCATGCTCTTGCACTTCATACGAAGAAAGGAGGAAAATTCAAAAGAAACTTCAGACAAACATTCAATGATGAAAAGTATTCATCAAATCCAGGTTATACAAAGAAGAGATGTTTCATAAATTCATTTCTTCAGATGTGACAAATATGGACACTATGCAAGAAATTGTCCAACTAGGAAGAAGGTAAGACAATATGCTTCTACCGTTGACATTGATCCAGACCCACCTAAAAATATTGAAGATAAGAGAGAGGATAAGTACTTCCTCTAATATAAAACATGACTACAAACCCAGGTAAATCAATTGATCTCTAATTTTATAGTTGATTGCATTTTTTTTTAATGAAGGATATTATCCCTAGTGTGGGAGCCATCAAGGTATTGGACCATTATCCATGGTACGGGAGTCCAAACCATACTTGATTGATTATTATGCGACACTTGAAGAGATGTTGTCCTTGAAGAAGAGATATCCTTCCAAATATCCAAAGAATCTCAAATGGAGATTGACAGTGAGACAATACCTTCTCCCCCTTCATCATTTCAAAGCAAGACAGACATTATTCCAGTTGATCCAGTTGCTCCAGTTGATATGTCCAAGATATATTGCAGTATAGCATAAAATTATTGCCTAGGCCCACTATACAAGAGGCATAGGAACATATAGTCCCCTCAAGGAACTTCCCGAGAAAGAAAAAGATATTTTTGAGCTATCCTTCAGTCATGAGCCACTTCATTGATTTTTGAGCCTTTTTGTCTTGGAGAAGCAACAGGAGAACAAGTATGGCAAAATTCCATAACAAAAGAATACCAGTATATCTTAAAAGAATGATGTTCAAGATATTGTTCAGAGACTCTAAGAGAAGTCTGTGGTAACTTCCAAGTAAATCTATAATATCAAACATGCAGCTGATGGAAGTGTCGAGAAATACAAAGCGAGATCTATAGCCAAAGGATTCTCACAAATAGAGGGAGTTTTCTATGATGAGACACTTGATCGAGTAAGTCTGATACACTTTCATCTGTACTACCGTCCATGAGTTGGAAACTATATCAGATGGATGCATTCTTGATGAGTTTGGGTTTTAGTAAGAGTATCGTTGATCCAAACCTATATTATTACAGTGTTGGTGATGAGAGCCTGATTTTGATGACTTATTCAGAAATCCTTGTTGTTGGATACAAGTAAGCTTTGACTTCTAATTTCAAGATGAAGGATATGAGTACGATGCACTACTTCTTAGGACAAGAAGTATGACAGAGGACCAATGATATTTTCCTGAGTCAAGGAAAATATACAGTGGGAATATTAAATAAGTTCAGTATGACAGAATAAAAATCCATGGTGATGGATTTGAATGATGATGATTCAAACGATATTGATCCACGGCTGATTAGATCACCGATGTATATAGTTAAACACCATACTTGATTCATGCTATGCAGTGAATATGTTTAGTCAATCCATGAGTCAGTCGAGACAGACTCATTGGATAATAGTAAAGCATGTATTGAGATATATATATGAGGCACAGTTGGATATGGCCTAAGATATGCCTCCAGAGTGAACTTGAGTTTGCAGGATATGCCGATACAGATTGAGCAGAGAGTAAAGTGGACCGGAAGAGCACATATGGTTGTTGTCTTACCATGCAGTTTTCCATGATTTCCTGATGCAGCAGGAAATAAAACTATGTGGCCTTGAGTACCATAGAAGTAGAGTATATAGCATCGAGTGTGAGAAGCCATATGGCTTCACAAGCTTCTAACATATTTTCTTGATCATGAGATGGATCCTATAACCAAGAGTTGTGTGTAAATATATTTGAGAAACCAATGTTTCTTGATGGATCAAAACAAGTTGAGATGAAATATTATTATATTAGAGACATGATGCAGAGGAAAATAGTACACATGCAATACCTTCCTACACATGAGCATATTGCAGACATATTCACCAAATTATCTTGGTGAAGAATACTTCCCTAGTTGAGAGGGAGTGTTGATGACTACAACCAAGACAAAGTTCAAACTACATCCGTGTGAGACTTGGCATGATGAATAATGCCTCCCTAGTTGAGAGGGAGTGTTGATGATTTCAGCTACGTGAGACATTCTTCAGATTACAAACCTGAGAGAAATCCCTTGATATGGGTGTGTGGTTCCTTTCTGAGACAGAGCTGGAACATAGATATGGCCTCCTCCTTACAGAGAGTTGAGAAGAACTCCATATGATTCTTGTTGGATAATGTTGTCATTGATGCCAAAGGATTGATGTCAAAGGAACAATGTCTTTTCATGGTTGTACAAATGGATTAACTCCAAAGTGGTCCCCTTATGGTGAAATACCTCATGGGAAGATTCTTTGTGGTGAACTCCAAAGTGGTCCATGTCAAGAGGAGTGATATTCATATGCATAGATGAATATGGATCAATGAGTTGTAGTTGGATTGATGTAAAGATGAATCATTATTGTCTTGTCATGGTTGTACAAATGGATGAACTCCAAAGTGGTCCCCTTATGGTAAAATCCCTCACGGGAATACTCTTTGTGGTGAACTCCAAAGTGGTCCCCTTATGGTGAAATCCCTCACGGGAAGATGCTTTGTGGTTGAGTTATCCTAGTAGTATGGTTAGAGAACCCATGCTTAATTGTGGAATAATCAGATGAAGATCAGTGAATTTTTTAGTGAAACTATCCTAGATGGATAGTTCTTGTCAAGACATTTCTGGTGGTATGTGGAACGTCACATAACTCCTCACGGTTTGAGATTTATGGCCTTACAAAGTTGGAGGACCCTCATATGTTGGCTTGAAGCCCCAAAAGGTCAAAGAAGTCAAAGTGTTTGCAAAGAAGAGATTATTTAAATAATAAAGTGAAGTGACAAAATCAAAGAGGATTATTTAAATATTAAAGTGAAGGGACAAAATCAAAGAGGAATATTTAAATAATAAAGTGAAGTGACAAAGTCAATGAGGATTATTTAAATAATAAAGTGACAAAGTCAAATAGGATTATTTAAATATTAAAGTGAAGTGACAAAATCAAAGATGATTATTTAAATAATAAAGTGAAGTGATAAAGTCAAGGAGGATTATTTAAATAATAAAGTAAATGGACAACTTTCTAATTATGGAAAGTGGTTATAAGAAGGTTAATCCTAAAATGAGGAAAATGGGTTAAGTGGTCAAGTGGCTATTGGATACATGGACAAGTGGAAAATTGGGCAAAGTTGGACATAGGTGACTATGTGGACATAGGTGGCTATGTGGACAAAGTGGCCTAGAAGATGCTTCTAAGGAAGCTACTTGGAGAGTATAAATAAGAAGCAAAGGTCTCTTGTGAAAATAATATCTTGAGCATAGCAAGGGGCTGAAGGAAAGTAGAGTGCGTACAGTTGTATGAATTCATGGAGACTTGAGTGTGAGTCGATGATAGGTTATTGAAGTATGAAGCAAGTTCCAGATCTGCATTCCATCTGCTCAGATCTGCCATAGAAACTTTGGTATGATTACATAGTTTTCTTGATGGATATTCTTTCTTATTGTATGGTGAATGATTAAGGTATTCTTGGTATGGTTGTTGTGATACGGTTATTTTGGTTGATTTATAGAGTGAGCAACACTCTTATGATTCAGTACTGATATGATTGTCATAGTATATTGGTTTCTTATACATGACTAAGTAGCATTCATATTGTATGGTTGAGGAGCATGAGTAAGATGTGGGAGAGCATAGATGTGTTGTGATTGGTTATGGTTCAGATGGGAAAATGAAAGACAGAAGTAGATGTGAATGAAGGATGCAAAGGATCTAAGTTTTTCATAGAGAGAAAACCCTAAGGCATACGCAGGTTGTAGTACATACACGTGTTGCACTACTGAGAGGTCACGTACCTGTTGACAGATCAATATATATTGAGGATTGATGCCTCTTCTTAGTTGGTGTTGAGTTGTGTAAGTTGAGTCTTTGATTGTAGAGTTGGTGCTCTTGTGGATTTTTAACTATATTTAGTTGTTTCTGATAATCCAAGGATTGTAGTCCATAATAAAAAGAAAATTGTACATACATCTTGTTTTCTTTATGTCCCTTATGGTGATGACTTATTGATGATATATGTTGTTGTTATATGTTGTTGATATATGTTCACATGCAAATGATTATAAATTACAGTAATGAGTTTTGAGTAGTTGGTGATTGCTAGCTAATAAGTTTTGTGAAGGGAAGTTTGAAAAAGATCCCTTCACTGATTCACACCCCCCCATCTCAGTGTGGTTGATGTGTCCAACAATTCTCCTATGTAGCGCAATGGAAAAGGAGATCTTCAAAGTTGGACGTGCCTATGGCTGAGCACAAGGTGAACATGTGAAATCCCAAAGTGTTGGGTGCATCGTCATGAGAACAAAAATGAAGATGATGTATTATCCTCCTCTGAGTAGAGAGTTGATGAGAAACTCCAGATGACTCTCATGTGTAATGAAGTGGGAAAGAAGATCTGTTGAGTGGACGTGCTTGTGGATGAGCACAAGTGAATGTGATCCTAGTGGTTGAGCACTAGTGAAGAAGTGGTTTTTCTGTGTAATGTAGTGAGCCAGAGATTGGACATCCCTATGGATTTGCCCCTAGTGGATGAGCACTAATGGGTGTATAATATCCCTTTCTATATTGTTCAAGAGTCAAACCTTCTTGTAACCCTAATTGTAATTTAAAGGGTAGAGGTTGGCCCCACCTTATTATGATAGATAATTAATGTAAAAGATAATTAATCTAGTTATTATTAATTATATTGTGAGTTAGTGAGGTCGGCCCTGTTGTGCCTACAGACACTTATGTTGACAGGTTTAGGCTAGTATAAGTAAAGGTAAATTCCCCATTGAGGAATCACATATTTTGTGTGAGTTTGGAAATTTCAACAAGTACATCTTCTTGGGAAAGGTGTGCACATCTCTTGGGCGCTAATCTTCTAGGGTTTGTGAGAACCATCTTGTGTGCTAGGTCTTTATGGTGGTGGAGGTATTTCTCTTGAGGAATATAGCAAAGGATTGGCTGGGTTTTCTTCCCTTGTTGAGAAGGGTTTCCCATGATACTTCTTATGTACTTGTGAATGGTGTTTCTTCTTGTGATTTTGGTTGTTGCAACAAATTGTTTATGGTTTCATTAAAATGCTAAAATGGAATGAACTTCATGCTTAAGCCTAGCTTATTGAAAAATCAACACCTTATTCATCAACAATTGGCAACTGAATGTATGCTATGGTGTGCCCAAGACCAGATATTGCACATGCAGTGGAAGTTGTGAGCAGGTATATGAACAATCCAGGTAAAGAACATTGAGAGGAAGTAAAGTGTATTCGCAGTTATTTGAGAGGTTCTACTACTCATGCATTATGTTTTGGAGGTTCAAACAATATTCTACATAGATATGTTGATTCAAATATGGTAGGTGATAAATATAACAGGAGAAGCACCAGAGGGTATGTTTTTATTGTAGGTGGAACAACAGTAAATTGGATTTAGAAACTGCAAAAGGTTGTTTCACTTTCAACAATGGAAGCAGAGTATATTGTTTCTACAGAGGCTAGTAAATAGATTATTTGGTTATAGATGTTTATGGAGAAATTGGGAAAGAAGCAAGAGAATAACAGGTTGTATTGTGACAGCCAGAGCGCCATTGATCTTGCAAAGAACTCATCCTTGTTGATGCCCAAAAGCGCAACATAGGGTACCTTCATGCAAATTGGTTGCAATGCCTTATTATTTATGAATAATTAATAAGCTTTTAAATAGGTGGGACCCCGTGTGTGAATATGAAGGAAGGATGAGTCATTTTCCTTGATAATGACTTCGTTGTGAATTGAATTCTACAGTTTATTATCTCTAAATCAATATTTGAAACAAATGAGCAAACAATAAATTTTATGGGGGATGTGATTAAAAGAGAAATGGTATTGTTTTGATGGTTATCACAAGTTTTATTTTGTTGCACTCAATTTAAATGGAGATCTAACCCTAGGCTTGAAGTAGTAGATGATAATAATATTGTGGATTTCTTATTAAAAGGGTCGTGCGTCATTGTTTAAAGTTTAAAATTTAAAAGTTGGGGACATGATCTCCATAGCAAGTGTTGACATATATTAAATTGGTGCTCAAAAGTTGGTGAACACATTAAGTTTGGAAACATAGTAAGGGAGGCATATCCAACTTGCATTGAATTGATATGGATCTGGTGGATTATGTGTTGTATGGCTATCTCGCTCGTACTGGCTATAGGTGATGGAGTAAATGTGGATACGACATGCGGTAATTGCACGTTGATCTAAGATACATCGATGGTCACCACCCTTGCTATTTTGCAGTTGGTCATTTTTTGGGGGGTTGTTGTTGCCTTCGTGTTTCTTGGGCTTGGAAGAAATAATCAGGTTTGGTTGATTCTCCTTGGCATTTTTCATCCAAGTATGAATGTTCTTTCTACTCCATCCATGAATTATTGTTTTTCTCATCAATTTAATCAAAAGTTGTCTCTTGCATTCGCTTATAGTCTCTGGTTTTTCCAAAGTTTATGGCATGTGATTTTCAACTATGCAATGGTTTTCGAATGAAGTAAATCTATGTTGGCATTTGTGTGCAAACTAATTCATAGTGGAGTATCTCTCCCTATTGAATGAAATTATGGTTTCTCTATTGTTTTACCTATGGGAAACATTTATGGTGGAAGTGATTCAGGTCTGCCTCATCTCTAGTTGTTTGGTGTTTTCTTGTCTTTCTGATAAAATTGTGTTATTACTCTCCTATGGACTATTTGAAAACCATGTTTGTCAATTATTTATATATATCATCGATATTTTTGCTTGTGACCTCCATAACAGGTATGTGAAGAGGTCTGTCGAAACTTATGGTTGTAAAATATTGTTGAAGTTTTCTTTTGGATAAACCCTCCAAGTGTTTGTTTTCTTCTCTCTCATACCTCATTGTTGATGATGAATGTTATTTCCAAACCCTTGACTTGAATAATTGTGCAAGGGTGGCCAAACCAACATTTTATAGGGGTGTTGTTCGCATCTTTTTCGTCATGGGGTTTTGTTGATTTGTTTACTTGATGATGTTAGAGTTAATACCAAGCCCACTTATTTGTAAACAAATTCTGTTATGTGACAGTATTGAAGTTTTGAAAACCATTGTAAGGCAATTGTTTAAGATATATGGTCATGTTGTGTTAGCGTACTTGAGGTGGTAAATTTTTATGGATAGAATACCTATGTTGACAAATTATATATGTGTAAAATGAACTATGTGGACAACAATAAAAGTGAATTCTGGAAGATTTGTGATTTAAAATCTCAGTTTAATTTTTTGTTACCCAAGGGGGTCCCTTTTGGACAATTTTGAGAAACCCTATAGTGGTTAAGGAATACTGATTGCAATATTTTCGGCCTAGTTGGTCCGTACCTCGACGGTTAGTGTTGGTTGTTGGACTATTTTTCTTTCTTGACCCTACTATGCGCAGGCTTTGTTATGCCATAACTGTTGAAATTTTTCTTGGGTAGTCATTTATTAATGAATTATGTAAAATGTAATTTCAAAATGCATGGTGAATAGTAGTGGAGTTTGAACAATGGTCTTGGATTTTCGAAATAGATTATTGAATTTTGATTTTGAAACAGGAAGGTGTTTGGAAATTTTGTTGCTATAATGATGGCATTGTTTTGTATGGCTAGTGATAGAACAATGACCATTTGGCTCCCTTTCATTGTATCATTTATTTCACATTGCATTCCCTTCATTTTCCCACATACACTTATATCACTCCTTGTTCTATTACTAATCATTTTCAAGAAGAGATCTGTATGAAAACAAAAGGGATGGATATGGAGTTTAGTTGATGACTATTGTTTGAGAGTTGGATATATACACAGTTTGATTATTTCGGCGATTGATTGAACAATATCCATCTATATTGTCACGTCCATACTACCATCTTTCATACATCACAAACCCCTCATATTCCCAATGACCCTGTCACTCGCTTTTCAGATGGAAATTGATTGGTGAAGTTGTTTTATGGATGGATTGCATGTGTTATGTGGTGAATAATAGATCCAACTTTTGATTTTATTTAGGTAGAGTTTCATGATGGATTGTTAAGATTTTTTCATGATTCATTGAATATTTCTACAGGATGACCTTTTTCAGCATTGGCAGTAATGGTAGATGTAACAGAGGAAAGGGAAATTGTCATCGAGTTCATAGAAGACCGCGTTTCTCTATACATTTCGATGTTGAACCCCATTAATTGAACCATATTTTCCAAGCTATTTTCTTCAACATAGTAGGCCAAGGAATATTTCATCCCCGAATAGAAAGACCTCCCTTCTAATCACATCAAACTATTCTTGTCATTCCAGTCCCTCCTCATGTATCAATGCGATCGGAACCACCCACCAACAATGGTTGGAAAGAGGTTATCCACCCACCCATTTTCCACCACCATGGTTGGCCTACTGCATCATTTCCAATACCCCCTCCACCACCAAAAAACCAAGTTTCCCAAGCTGAACCTGCTATCTCACCTATGCAGTCATCACATGCCAGTAAAAGATTAAAAACAGATGTCCCTGAGCCTATGCAGGACAAAGGAAAGGGAATAGCCACTCACTCCATCTCATCCAAATATTTTACCAAGTCAGTTTCCTCTCGTTCATCTTAAGGATGATTTTTCTCATGTCATTAGTGCAATTCAGCCTCAAGGCTCTAACCAATCAAAGGTTTCCACATAAAATTCAAAAGGGGATAGTAGCGAGAAGAGGCCTAATGCCTCACATAGTAAATATGGATTTTGATTATTGAGGTTGTTTTATATGCTGAAGAAAGTATTTTTATTTTGATCAAGTTTTGAACAACAAGCATATATTTGGCATTGTTTTGGACAACAACATTCATTTGAGATTTTTTTTATTAGACATCTTGGACATGATGTTATTTTTGGGGAAATGTTTATATTACATTGTGTTGTTAATATTATTTGAGTATATATATATGAAGAGAGAGTTACAAGGAGATGTTTTTAATTAAATGATTTGGATTTTTGTGATGATAAAAGAAAATAAATGGGAGTCACAAGGGGTCCCACCTATTTAGTTATTATTTGAGACCCTTATTTATATATTATTATTATTCATTTGTCTCAAACCAATTAGTTAAGTTCATTTGACTTAACTAAAGAAAGGTAGTTCAACTACCATAACTTATTGAGGAATATTAAAAGCTCAATCAAATTAAGAGACAAAGCAAGGTGACATGACATGGCACGTGTTTTTATCTTAATTCGGAAGGTGAC
>WSFP011509072.1:0-13228 GCA_009831015.1 Picea engelmannii
GTCATTGTTGGGCCATCCACTAGTGATCCTCTTCAGAAAGGATTCCTTAGATAGAGGTTTATGATATAGTCGAAGCCTAGGTTCATGGGGAGTTCTTTCTTCATCAATGGTGTGAAGTTTGATAGCTCCATTTTCATATACAATATCGATCTCATAAGGCTTGAGACATCGAGTGCAAAACTTCCCTATGAATCTTTGAACCTAGAGTCAAACAATAAGGCCTAGTCTCCAACTTTGAATTTCTTCTTCTTAATGAATTTGTCATGCCACCGAGCTCTTTGATGTTTTATTACTGTTGTGTGGTACAAGGTAGCTTGGTGAAGTTCATCCAATTTGTTGATCTGGGGGAGTCTCTGCTTCTAAGCTTCAATCAAGTCCATTCCAAGTTGTACACATGTTCTAAGTGTCTGGATCTTTGTTTCAATTGACAAAAATATTCTCTTTCCATATGCCAATTCACATGGGATGTAGCCAGTAGTAGTCTTCCATGTCATATGGTAAGCCCATAGAGCTTCAGGTAGTCTATCGACCCAGTCCCTGAGGTGTATCTGACAGTCTTGACGATTATGGCCTCAAGAATTTTGTTTGTCCCTTCTACCTATCCATTGGCTCGCGAGTGATATGATGTGGTAACCCTATGTTTAATCTTGTATTTGTCCATCAAGTCTCTAATGAATCTTGAAGTGAATTGGTTTCCTCCATCCGTAACTATTTCCCGAGGTATCCTGAATCTGGTGAAGATTTACTCATGAAGAAATCCTACTACTACTTGTTCTATCTAAGCCAAGAGTGCCTTGGATTCCATCCATTTTGTGACATAATCTATGCATACTAGGATGTAGGAATTATGGTGGGAAGGAGGTTTGATCGACCCTACTAAATCCAAGTCCCATTTATCGAAGGGTTCCAATTCAGTTGTGGTTGTAACAATATCTCGTCTAATTGCACCGGTTTTCCCATGCGCTTGCAACTATCACACCTTTTTACATATTCCTTCGCGTCTTTGAAGACAGTGGGCCAATAGTACCCTTGATGAAGTACCTTGTACCTAATTATTTTATCTGCAAAGTGCCCCCCACATGGACCATCGGGGAAAGATTTCTATATCTCATAGAGTTGGTCTTCTCGCACACATATCCTGATGATGAGATCTAATCCGATTTTGAAGAGGCAGTAGTCGATCCATAAGAATCTCCAACTTTGTTTGATGATCTTCTGCTGCTACCTTGGAGACAAATGATGTGGAAGTCTACTTGCAACCAAGTAGTTAGCGATATTTGCGAACCAAGGAGAGTTAGTAGAAATTGCAAATAGGTGCTCATAAAGAAAATAATCTTCTATAGGTGGCTGATTCTTGTTAGATGTGAGTCATGAAAGAAAATCAACTATTACATTATCCTTCCCTGGTTTATTCAAGATAGTTCTATCATATTCCTGTAATAAAAATAACCACCTAGTTACTCTGCCATTGCTGGTAGGTTTGTTCATTAAATATTGTATGACGACATGGTCAGTATGCAATATAATTGGATATCCTATGATGTAATATTGAATTTTATTAATTGCATGTATTACCGCAAAAAAATCTTTCTCTGTTACCGTAAAATTTAGTTTTGTTGGTGTGAGATTTTTGTTGACATAGGAGATCATGTATGGATCATTTCCTTATAGTTGTCCTAGAACAGATCCAATGGAGGTGTTCGATGCATCTGTAGAAAAATGAAATGGGAGGGACCAGTCGGGCCCTCTTAAAATAGGAGCCTCAGACACCTTAGTTTTTAGTTCTTCAAGTGCATGGTGGCAACTTTCTATCCACAAAAACTCAAAATCTTTGTTAAGCAAAGGAAATAATGGATGAGAATTTCGTGAGAAATTTTCAATAAAGTGATGGTAATAACCATCATATCCTCAGAAACTTCGTACCTCTTTTTGTGAATGCGAAGTCGAGAGTTTAATATTATCTTGATTTTCCTTGTATCCACTTGGATGCCTTTAGCTAAGACGTGGTTCCATAAAATGATGCTATCAATTAACATCATTGCACATTTCTCATTGTTGAAGGCAATACTTGAATCTTTACACCTTATCAATGTTTTCTCTAAATTTTCCAATGCCTCATCAAATTTGTCACCATATGTTGTGAAGTCATCCATATATATTTCCACACAATCATGAATTATATCAGAGAATATACCAATTACATCTCTTTGAAAGGTGGTAGGGGCGTTACATAACTCTAATGGTAGAACAAGATAGGAAAATGTCCCCATGGATAGGTAAATGTTGTTTTATCTTAATCCTCATGTGCGATCTGGATTTGGTTATACTCGTTGAATCCGTCGATAAAATAAAAGTATTTATTCCCTGCTAATGTATTCATGACCTAGTCAATGATTGGGAGAGGGAAATGGTCTTTATGGGTTGATTGGTTGAGTTCTCAGTAGTCCACACAAATAATCCATTTTCCATTCTTCTTTCGTACCATGACTAGAGGGGAGACCCATTGGCTGTCAGAAATTGGATAGATAAAGTTGGTTGTCAGTAATTTTTGTAGATCTTCCTTAATTATGTCCTGTAGTACCATGTTCATCCGACGTTGGGATTGGCGGGTGGGTTTAGATACTTCTTTAATGTTAATATGATGTGTGCATAAGTCAACATGGATTCCCTTCATGTCAGAGTAATCTTAGGCAAAGGCATCACTGTGTTTTTGTAGTACTTGAACCAACCGCTCTTTTTATTGTTCGGTTAGTCCTTTATTGATGTTCAAGGTTTTCCCAAGGCTGATTTCTATGGTTTATGTGGTGGACTCTTGATATTTTTCAGGTGGGGACTCATGTTCTACATGTGAGATGCTTGTTGAGGCAAGATAAACCTGTGTTTCTGAGTGCATAATATGCTCAAGAACACGTGAGTTGGTTGAGGAAGAAGAAGAGGCTATGAAATCATTGATATCATCATCCAATGTTTTCTCTCTAATAGATAAGTATTTATCTATAAAGAGGCTTTGATGAGCTTATCCTTCCTCATCACTATCTTCTCCGTCGACCCAGAGTGGTATTTCAAAATCTATGCTGGGTTTGGCAGAAGGATACAAGGTTAATTGTTTTGTAGAGGTCCCATGAGAAATGGTCATGTTGTCTGACCTACAACTGATGTAAGCATTGGCATTGTCCAACCAAGGCCTTCCTAGGATTAAAGGATATCCTCCCAAAGAGGTTTTGGGTTGTAGGATCCTAAATTCGGTGGGATATTACCTTGAATGTACAGAGATCACTACGCCTTCTAAGATGCCCTTTGGTTTAACAATTGATCTGTGATAAAGTTGGAGTATAGTTGGGGCTTCGCTAAGGCCCACGAGTCCTAAGGATTGCATGGTATCACGTGTCATGTGAACCAGGTGGATATTGATGGCTACCCACAAATTCCATTGGCTCGAAATACAATTTTCCACCTTAGCAATTTTTCTACAGTTTTTTTGGGACCCAAACTTACGGGGCCGTTTTGAGGTCCTAAATGATGTTTTTCTTGATGTTTGGAGGCCCAATCAATAATTCTAGGCTCTTGTCTTGGCCCAGTTTGAATGTGTTCTTCTCGGCTAGACCTTTCCAACAAACTATCGTGTGCCCCGAACAAAGATCATATGCAAAAGTTACGCCCTCGAGAAGTTGACGTATCAACTAACCCCATAGGGGCTGCAAATATTTTGGCATTTCATCTTCCTAGATTAGGGTTTTGGATTTTATTTATGTTAAAAATGCCTTTGTAGATTCATTGTAAACATCATATTTTTTCGAATGAGCGTATCCGTCACCTCTCTTCTCAGAGATAAGCTGCCACAATTCTAGCGAGTTCATTAACTCTGTATTTTTACAGTTTCCGTACATTCTTTCATTAATAAAACTTGTGCATTATTGTATCTCTATGTTTATTGCAAGATCTCTGTATATTTCCTTATTATATTTATTCCTTCATTTATTTCTTGAAATAATTTGGATCATTGGTATCAGAGCAGGCTGCTCATTGTCATTTCTTAGTGCATGTCCCCGACGAGGTCAAGGTATAGAGAGTTGGGTCTCGAGCTAGTTTCTCCTGAGGACAACTAGCCCAAGCGACCTCCCATGGCGGAATAAAAAAGAGACGTGGGATCCGAAGATTCTATTAATTTGTTGCTCAAGGAAGCCCTCATGTGACAGAGGATCGAAATGATGGGAATTTTTCTCAAATCATTCGACGATTGTCAATAACAACAGACTCATCTTCATTAAGTAACCACTTTGGAAATGTCGCCCCTTTCAAGGTACAAGTTAATTTTGATATTCCTGTGTTTGAAGGTAAGATAGATGAAGATGATTTGGAAAAGTGGTTAAATCTACTAGAATTTTATTTCTTTGTCCACCATTTTTTTGATAGAGAAAAGATCACCTTTTCACTCCTTAAGGTTGTCCCCCATGTCAAATATTGGTGGGAAACTTACTGGGAGAAAAATTCCACAGAGGAGTGTGGAATATTTGGGGTCAAGTCCACTTGGGATTTTTTTATGGTTGCGGTCAAGGAACAATATTTCCCTATTGGAAACTATGATGACCAGTACACGAGATGGACCACGTTGTGTCAAGAGAGGGGCCAAATAGTGCCAGAGTTCACAAATAACTTCCATACCTTGCGCACCAAAATGGGTATCAAAAACTCCGAGCGAAATCTAGTTCTGAAATATCGTGGGGCTCTACATAGGTACATCCAAACCGAAATGGATTTTCTAGACATCTCATCACTAGAGCCACTTATCGATATGTTGTCAAAATTGAACAGAACTTTAAGCAGCAGAACAAGTGGGAGTTTGGGTCTACAAATATGCAACAACCAAAGTATGGTAAAGACAACCCTAACTCACGGGGTGGCAGCAGCGGGAGGGATCATAATATGCCCAAGAGGAATCCAAGTGCTCTCTTTTCATTGGAATCTGGGTATTGCAACTAATAACCAAGCTAAAGCCTATGCCCTCTATCAAGGCCTCCACCTCACCCAAAGCCTAAACATTCACTCCCTCTCGGTGATTGGGGACTCCAAAATAATCATAGGTCATGTTCGGAAAAGATCCCGCCCTACAAATGTCCACTTAAACACCATTATACAAATTTTTTTGACAACACTCAACCTCTATCATAATATCTCTCTCTTTCATGTTCTTCGTCGAAATAATCAATTGCCAGACGCCCAAGCAAACTTGGCAATTGACCTGGAGTAAGGCTCGTTAATAGTTAATGGACACACTCTCTACAAGCCCATTCCATAAAGTTTTTTTCCCGAAATTCAGTCCCTCTGCCCACCCAGCACGAGGTGGCGATTTGGACCTTTGTCGGGATCGCGTACCCTCTCCTCAGTGAGCCCCTTTTCCGCCCCCAACAACTGCCCCACCTCACTCCTTGACACCTAGTCATCCACATCCTCATCTCAACATGTGTCTTCTATTTTTTTTATCACCTTCCCCCCTGACTTGGGAAGTCTTTTTGACACTCATTTGACATCCCCTGCACGTGGAAGCGAAGATTGGAGAGAGTCGGGACTGTACAATATGACGTCTAGATTTTACTGGGCATTGAATTCAGGCGATCTGAAAGGTACTATCCGCAACTACAAGCATGGCTGCAACTCGTGGCAAATTATGCGAAATTGGTTAAGTCCTTTGAACCAAGTGAAGGTGATGGCGCATATCAAAGTAGGGGAGGCACAACTTGTTTCCATTCTCATCTCTCAGCAAATCAGAGCAGGAGCGAAGCCACTTCCTGGTATCCTCAGAGCTAAGACAACCAGAACAAAGACCATTCCCTCCACAATTCAAATAGATAATACAAGGAATATTGGCAAGATGAATTGGCAAAATCAGAGAACGGTCTCTGCAGAAGAGCATGACGAACTGGTAAAGGCGATGCAGACTCTCCAATCGCAACTCAGGGCACTTTCAACGCAAGTTCTTTCCATTACTGAAATCACCATACAACATAGAGGTGAGCAGTAGAGAAATAGGGATGAATGTGAAGCCTTGCGACAACAAATAGAGGCACTTCAATTTGTAGTTGGACCGACGTCACCCACAGCCTCCCCGAACACCTTCATTTCAGATGAGGCCTCATCGCCAGGAGCACGCCCGAGACTGGACCTCAACTTGTGGCCTCCAACAGACGAGGATTCTACTGCATTGGATCGAAGAAATATATAAGTGTATGCAATTTTTTTTTAAGCTACTTTTAGGCTCTTTTTGCAGAGTTTACACCATTGCAGCACAAATAGGCTTTAGTGATATAACAAGCACTACCCCTACTCCTCATACCCATCTTGGAGAAATCAGAGGAGGCATTTTTTGAATTATACAACGCTTTTAACACATGTAATGTACTTGACCCGCATTTTCACACAGTTTTTTGAAATATAATTATTACCCAGTTTCTGTTAAAAAAAAAAAAGACGACCCTAACTCACAGAAAAACCAACCTCGAGACAACAATCCAAGCCGCAGGAAAATAAGGGTAACAAGAAGATGAAGAAGGACACTGGGAAGTGGTGCAACTTCCAAAAAATCCCTTGGCACAACACTATTGAATGCCACTCAAAACAGTCATTGGTAGCTGAGCTCAAAGAAACATAGTTGAGCCCCGACTTGAACCCTCCTTCATAAATAATAAAAGGATATAGATAATTGATGCAAAACCCATTGCTATTTTCGCAACTGCAACAATCCAACTAGAATAACTAGAGGATCCTGAGGAGGGGGAGCACCCTTTCCATTCACATATGTGGGTGAAGGGGACCTTGCTGTAGTTTATTGTTGATAGAAGAAGCCAAAAGAACCTCATATCAACAGAGGTCATCAAGTAGTTGGATTTTCCAACAACACCACACTTGCAACCATACAACATTGGGTGGCTTTTCTAGGGCCGAGATCTCCGCGTTAGTCAACAATGTTGCCTGTCCTACGACATCAAACCCTTCAAGGATGGTACCGTGTGATGTTTCTCCATTAGAAGCCTGTTATGTTTTGTTAGTCCAACCATATATTTGGAAGCATTATGTTATTTATGAGTCTTGACCTCGCACTATCATTGTTACTCTACGGGGTCATCTCTACAGGATACCAGAGGTAGTTCTAACTACTATCCTGACAAAATAGTGCCACAAAGTTTCTTCATGATCTGGTTAGAAGACAAACAAAAGGACATTGCAAACACTGCAACCTCGACCCAAGACCTTTCTATCCAACATAAGTAGATCGAAAACATTGTAGAAGAGACAAATATTCTTACTGCACCTATGAGGGTGCCTCCACACTGCCCAGTCAAGCAAACTTATAACAAAGACCTTCATGATATTCATGTTGCATATTCATCGAAAAAATCCTTCCACACTCAGGTAGATCATGCAACTAGATTGGTTGAATCGAGCCAACCCCTCCAGCGACAAGTTCATTACAACCTTCAACAAACTAAGTAGGACAACTTCTTCAACAAGGCAAGCAACTCACCAAGGTTCAGATTCAACAAAAGCTTCCCCGGGAATTTGATGCAATGGAGACCATTTCTTCCTAAGGGGGGAGGATTGATTCAGGTGTATATTGGTGGCCACCCACCTATTCCACTGACTCGAGATACAATTTTCCACCTTGGCATTTTTTCTACAATTTTGCAGGTCCTAAAGGTTTGGGGCAGTTTTGAGGCCCTAAACAATGTTTTTTTTTTACATTTGGGGGCCCAAGAGGTAATTAAAGGCCTTGGCCTGGACCCATTCAAAATACATTCTTCTCATCTAGACCTTTCCAATGAGCTATCGTGCTCCCCAAACAAAGATCGTATGCAAAAGTTATGCCCTCGGGAAGTTGAAGTATCAACTACCCCCATCGGGGCCCACAACTCTTTTTGCGTTTCATCTTCGGGGGTTAGGGTTTTGAATTTTATTTATTTTATAAAGGCCTTTGGAGCCTCATTGTAAACATCATCTTCTTGCGAATGAGCATAGCTGTCACATCTCTTCTTAGAGATAAGATGCCATCATTCTAGCGAGTTCATTAACTTTGTATTTTTACAGTTTCTACACATTCTTTCATTAATAAAAATTGTGCATTACTGAATCTCTGTGTTTATTGAAAAATCTATTTATATTTCCTGATTATATTTCCTTCTTCATTTGATTCTCAAAATAATCGGGATTAGTGGTATCAGAGCAGGTTGTTCATTGTCATTTCTTAGTGCATGTCCCCGATGAGGTCATGGTATAGAGAGTTGGGTCTTGAGCTAGTTTCTCTTGAGGATAACCAACCCAAGTGGCCTCCCATTGCGGAATAAAAAAGATACGCGAGAGTAGAAGATTCTATTAATCTGTTTCTCGAGGAATACCTCACACAATAGAGAGACAAAATGATGGATAATTTTTCCCAAATCCTTCGATGATTGTAGCCACTTTGGAAGTCCCTCCCCTTTCAAGGTATAAGTTAATTTTGATATTCATATGTTTGAAGGTCAGATAGATGCAGATGCTTTGGAAAAGTGGTTAAATATACTAGAATGTTATTTCTCTTTCCATAATTTTTCTGATAGAGAAAAGATCACATTTGCGCTCCTTAAGGCTGTCCCCCATGTCAAATATTAGTGGGAAACTTATTTGGAGCAGAATTCCACAGAGGAGTCTGGAATATTTGGGGCCGAGCCCACTTGGGATTTTTTTTATGGATGTGGTCAAGGAACGATATTACCCTATTGGAAACTATGATGACCAATACATAAGGCATACCACGCTTCATCAAGAGAGGGGCCAAATAGTGTCGGAGTTCACAATTAATTTCTAGACCTTGCGCACCAAGCTGGGTATCAAAGACCTCGAGCGACATCTGGTTCTAAAATACCATGGGGATCTACATAGGTACATCCAAACTGAAATTGATTTTCTAGACATCTCATCACTGTGAGTCGCTTATCGATATGATGTCAAAATTGGGTAGAAATTTAAGGAGCATAACAAGCAGGAGTTCGGGTCTGCAAATCTGCAACAACCAAAGTATGGTAAAGACAGACCTAACTCACAGAACAACCAACATCAAGACAACCAGTCCAAGCCGTAGGAAAAGAAGGGTAATGGGAATACTAAAAAGGACACTGGGAAGTGGTGCGACTTCCACAAAATCCCTTGGCACAATATCGATGAATGTCACTCAAAACAGTCATTGGTAGCAGAGCTAAAAGAAACAAAGAAGAGCCCCGACTCGAACCCTGATTAAAAAATAATAAAATGAGACATATCATTGATGCAGAACCCACTACTACTATCACAACTTCAACAATCCAATCAGAAGAACCAGAGGATCCTGAGGAGGGGGATTGCCTCTTCCATTCACATATGTGGGTGAAGGGGACCCCGCTGCATTTTATTGTTGATAGAAGAATCCAAAAGAACCTCATCTCAACAGAGGTGATCAAACAGTTGGGTTTTCCAACAACACCACACCCACAACCATACAACATTGGGTGGCTTCGCTTGGGTTGAGATCTCCACGTTTGGCAGCAATGTCGCCTGTCCTACGTCATCAAGCCCTTCACGGATGAGGTACTATGTGATGTTGCTCCATTGGAAGTGTGTGATGTTTTTTTAGGTCAACCATAAATGTGGAAGTGTCATGTTTTTTATGAGTCTCGACATCGCAATGTCATTTTTACTCTAGGGGGTCAGCTCTACAGGATACCAGAGGTAGTTCTGACTACTGTCCCGACAAAACAATGCCGCAAAGTAATCTCTCATATCGCAAAATATAGTTTCTTCATGATGTGGTTAGAGGGAAAACAAAAGGAAACTGCAACCACTACAACCTCGACCCAAGACCTTTCTATCCAACATAATCAAATAAGAAATATTGTATAAGAGCCAAATATTCTTACTGTACCTACAAGGGGGCCTCCATACTTCCCGGTCAAGAAAATTTATAACAGAGCCCTTCATACTCTTTAGGATGCATCTTCACTGATAGAGTCCTCCCACGCTCAGGAAGATCATGCAACTATATTGGTTGAATGGATCCAACCCCTCCAACAATAGGTTCATGACAACCTTCAACAAGTTAAGCATGACAACTTCTTTAGTAAAGCAAGCAACTCACCAAGGTTCGGATTAAGCAAAAGATTCGCTAGGAACTTGATGCAATGGATACCATTTCTTCCCAAGGGGGGAGTATTTATCTAGGTGGATATTGGTGGCCACCCACCTATTCCACTAGCTCGAAATACAATTTTCCACCTTGGCAATTTTTCTATGGTTTTTCGGGTCCCAAACTTTTGGGGTCATTTTGAGGCCTTAAATGATGTTTTTTTGATGTTTGGAGGCTCAAGGAATAGATAACAACTCAAGCTTGGGCCCATTTGGAATGTGTTCTTCTCAAATATACCTTTCCAACAAGCTATCGTGTGCCCCAAATGAAGATTGTATGAAAAATTTACGCCCTCGGGAAGTTGACATATCAACTACCCCCATAGGGGCCCACAAATATTTTGGCGTTTCATCTTTCGGGGTTAGGGTTTTGGATTTTCTTTATGTTAAAAAGGCCTTTGGAGCCTAATTGTAAACATCATCTTCTTGCGAATGAGCGTAGCCATCACATCTTTTATCGGAGATAAGCTACCACCATTCTAGCGAGTTCATTAACTTTGTATTTTTATAGTTTATGTACATTCATTCATTAATAAAAATTGTGCATTACTGCATCTTTGTGTTTATTTCAACATCTCTGTATATTTCCTTATTATATTTCTGCCTTCATTTCGTTCTCAAAATAATCTGGATCATCATGACATTAATGGCAACACCAAGGTCGATTAATGTGTTGCTAATGAGTGTATTATTAATCTGCACATTATCTACCAAGCTACTAAGATCAAAGTATTTGGTTGCGAGAAATCCTCCCATCATTAAGTCTGATAGTTTTCCCATAACATGGAAAATTTGGGGATCCTTTTTTTTTCTACTGGGTTTTATTAAGCAAAGTTCCCATACCTCTTTTGAGTAGATAAACACATCTTTGATGGCTTGGAAGAACAATAGTTTAACACACACGTTCTTGAGTTCCCCTAAGAAGTCGAACTCAAGGTGAGTAGGAGGTTTATCTAGGTTTAATATTTCTGTATAGGGTGGGTTTTGAATTTTAGGGTGGGCATGATCAGATTTCAAATGTTCATGAGATTGTTCTTGCTCTTTATTTCGAACATCCTCATCCAAATATTCAATACAAATAGGAGGTTGGTCCTTGGTTAGTGTCTTTCTAGATCGAAGATGGATATCATGGTAGTCCATGGAAGAGATGGAAAAGGTAGGGTAGGTGTCAAGTTCGAGAACTTGTGTTGGTTGGGTTGGCCTCCCATTATTAGGGTTAGGGATTGTTTGTGCATGTAGTTATGATCGAGGAGGGGCTGATGTGGATGCCTGCATCTGTGGAGGGAGAAGAAGTTGCATGGGTGGATGTGTCATGGTCTGTTGAAGGACTCTTGAGGTGGGATTTCAAAATCCCTTTTTCCATAACTAGTTTGGAGGAGGAGGAGCTACCCATTGTTGTGTTCACATGCACCATGGTTGAGAAGCATACTACATGGAAGGGTTAGTCCAATATGAATTAAAATATTGAGATTGGGCTTGAACCATACCTTGAGGTCTGGGTTTCCATGGTCATTCCTGAGAGACAAAGCATAGGTGCTCCGGTTCCTCTAATTTATGATAGATAGCTTTCAGTCCTGATAAGGATGGACAATTACAAGTGGTATGGTATTCACTGCATATTCCATAAATCTCAATTTTGCTCCAATGGACATTCCTTCCATGGGTGTTTTGTTTTGCATTTTGGGAAAAATATAGCCAAATATCGTTCTACCTCTTCCTTATTCTTCTTCATTTGGAGTGTATCCAACTGGAATCTCAAGGAACCGAGTATATAAGTCTTGAATTACTCTAACATATTCCTGATCTCTACTCTTGTGACTAGTCATCCAATAGTCTTGCCAGTCCTTGTTAATATGTCTCTTGGTCCTTTGCCTATTTTTGAAGTACCTCTGGAATATTTGCGACAAAGTTACAAGATGACATCATAATCCAGCTGAGAGGCATCTCCTCCACCCATAAATTTGAGAAGTTCAGTGCAATAATCTCAGATCCCTCTCAAGAATAAGACACATTGTGTCTCAGGAGCCAAATCTCCTTGTCTTGCCCTTTGCAAATTATAGTTGAATCTTTAGATGTAATCCTCAAGGCTCTCATCTTCATGTTGTGTCATTCTAAAGACTTCATCTCTCCTTTCTTTATATTTATAGTAATTTTGGTACTTTTCCAGGAATTTCTACGTCATTTGGTCCCATGTGCAGATGTTGTCCCTACCAAGGCCCACGAATAAACGTATTTCAACAATATTGAGTGTGGCGGGGAAAAGGTTTAATTTCTAGGAATCCATCACATAATCATAACTTTTTCAAAGTATGTTGACTTCGAAGAGGAAGGTGTCGGGGTTTTCTTTGGATAGACCATGAAAATTCAACAAGTCTAGATGAGGGATATTCTTCATTTTGGTTTCTTCATTGGATCCTTTAATTGGAAATCCAAAGGCAAAGGTCTCTTCTTTGACAGTTTCATGTGCCATCTCCTTCCGAGGTATTTCCCTTGTTTTTGAAGGTGCTTTAGGAAATATGAACTCCCTAGAGTGGTATTGATCATCGATCAGATCTTCTGAAGGCAGAACCTTTGTTTGCATAGAACCCTGTACAGTTTCAAATTCTTGAGTGGAGGTCTTAGGTCTCTTCTTGGAAAGAAAACTTGTTGTGGGTGACATACAATTTGGTTGACTGGGTTCCTTTCCCTCTTAAGAGTGTCCTACACTATTATCTTTACGAGGATTTTTGGATGACCTAATGAATCTACCTTGTTAATCCATAACTCTGTCCATTGAAAAGACTAGAAAACATCCTACAAATTGTTGAAAGAAATCATATCACTCAATAAACTGTATTGAAAATCAAACAATGGAAAAACAACAACTTTGATTTTCACAATTCCCTAGAAACGACGCAAAAAATTGTTGGACAACTGAGAGGGGGGGTGAATCAGTTGTTACCGTGCTTAAACAATTATGCTTCTTTTAAACTCTTTGCTGAGACACTAAATGATAATCACAATAATGCAGGGAAATAGACAATGGCAAATTCAGCATCAGTCA
>WSFP011509073.1:0-13228 GCA_009831015.1 Picea engelmannii
TTTGCATTGATCCTTGATTCTTCTTGAGCACAGCAAGTCCAAAGTTCCTCAAATGTCGGGTACTCCTTCCTTGTGTTCATGCTTGCGGCAAATGCATCCCATGTCTTGGGAAGACCATTGAGTACTATGTTCACCAATTCCTTTTCTGAAGTGACCTCTTCAATAGCTTGTAGTTGATCTCTTAGCTGGGATATCCTTACAAAGTATGATGTTATGTTGTCGTCATCATTCATCTTCATGTCACAGAGCTCATTCTTCAGACTCATAACTTGTCCAATGTTTCTCACTGAGAAGAGATTTGTTAGGGCATCGTACATCTTCTTCGATGAGTCAAGATGGGAGATGTAGGGTATCAAGTGGTCTTTTATGGAATCCACTATGATACTCATGGCATTGATGTCAACATCTTTGAACTTCTCCATAGCTGCAATGTTCTACTCCTTCTTTAAACTCTGGCTTCACAATCTTTCCTTTCACAATATCCAGCACTTTATTCTTAGCAAGGATGAGGTCAATCCTTGTCTTCCATGCTCTGAAGTTAGAGGCTCCATCTATCTTGTTCTCATACTTCATAGAGTTCGTCATGGCTTGCTTGACTTGGTCAAACCCTAGATTTGACCAGAAACCCAAACTTCACGTCTTGGCACACTGATATATCTAGAGATTAGGTCAATCTCGTCACTTAAGGTGCCTTGACAATAGGTTTAGGGTTTCTGCAACTGCTTCTGCTAGTAACCCTAGCTGCAGTGCTTCTGGAAACTGCTCCTGCTAGTAACCCTAGCGACAGTTCCTCAACGAGCTCAATGTCTAGCAGTTATGTTTCCTTAACGTTTTAGGCTGACTGAAGGGGTGTGGGCCCATAAAATATTAGAATATAGAAAATGGTGTGCTCATTTTACCATTGACGATACCTTCATCACCCAACCATAGGCTGAAGCCTCCCTCCGAGCACCTTAACCTTGACTGAGAATTCCTCCGGAAGAAAACCCTAGGCTAGATAGTCAAACAAAGAGTAGCGCATCAATCCTCAAGGATAGCGCATCACAAAAAAGCTGATCAGATAGTCCAAACCCTAGCCAAGAGATATTCAAGCCAAAACTGAGATCTTGTTGCTGTTGCAGCTGCACCAACTCTTCCTCCAAACCTGCGCACAAGACTGCAACTGCAGTGCGCACCAACTAGGAAACTGCAATTCTGAGATGATGCAAATGAGAACTGGCGCCTTGTATTTATAGTAACCCTGCCAGTTTTGCTGGGGCCGACTTCTCCTTCTGGGTATGTGTCTGTTCAGTATATTATTATTATTTCTTTCTGACTTCTTCTCTTGGAGGCTAATAGCCTAATATAAATTATCTTCTTGAGCCGACAATGCTTCTAGGGTTATTAGCCAACTCATTAGGGTTTATCTTGCTTCCCGAAGTCTTCTATTCTCGTCAGGTTCACACGTGGGGGTAAATACCTCCCACAACTACCATAATATTAACATCACTTCCATGACCTCACTTTCCATCTCATTCCCCCCTAGAGTCACCCGAGATTCCCCCCTTGTGTTGGATTTCTCATTCACTAAAGTGAGAGGAGGGTTTATCTAAGGTGACAGTGGGTAGACTCTCCCACAATTATCACCATCTCATGGATTGGGTTGGGCTTTGACCAACCTACAGTTTGTGCAATAACATTTTGGCATCATTGTTGAGGAGGATTTTGAATCCTTTTTCCTGCAATGATGACACTTTAGAAAGTTTTGATCCCAAATCATTTTCCCGTAAGCTTGTATGGTGACTCCATTTGAAGGAAGTTCCGATCTAGGCAGAAATAAGTGGCCACCCACCTATTCCACTGGCTCAAAACAAGGTTTCTACCTTGGCAGTTTTTCTACATCCTAAACTTTCGGGGCCATTTTGAGGCACTAAACAACATTTTTTGGGCCCTCCACATTTAGACTGTAGGATTTAGCCAAAGTGTGATGGTAAAATGTGTAGTCCTCAGATATACCTTTCAAATGACCTATCGTGCGCCCTAAAGATTGTATGCAAAAGTTATGCCCTTGGGAAGTTGACGTACCAACTACCCCCATCAGGGCCCACAAACCTTTTGAAATTTCGTCTTCTAGGGTTAGGGTTTTGGATTTTCTTTATGATAAAAATGTCTCTACAACCTCATTCTAAACATCATAATATTCTTTTGAATGAGCATATCCATCACATATCTTCTCAGAGATAAGTTTCCACCATTCTAGCGAGTCATTCACTATGTAATTTTACAGTTTATGTACATTTTCTCATTAATAAAAATTGTGCATTATTGTATCTCTGTGTTTACTGCAATATTTATGTGTATTTCACAATATCTCTGTATATTTCATTGTTATATCTCTGCCTTCATTTCATTCTCAAAATAATCCAGATCAGTGGTATTAGAGCAAGCTACTCCTTTTGTTTCTTGTGCATGTCCTCGACGAGGTCAGGATATAGAGAGTTAGATCTCGAGCTGGTTTCCTTTGAAGATAATCACTCTCACCAGCCCAAGAAGCCTCCCATGGTGGAAGAGAAGAGGAATGATGGAGCAAAAGATCCCATCAAGTTGTTGCTCGTGGAAGCCCTTGCGCAACAAAGGAACGCGATGTTGGAGAATTTTGCCCAAATCCTTCAACGATTGCCGACAATAACATGTGTATCTTCGTTAAGTAGCTACTTTGGAGATGCTACCCCATTCAAGGTACAGGTTAATTTTAATATTCCCATATTTGAAGGTGAGATCGAAGCAGATGCTTTGGAAAAATGGTTAAATTTGCTAGAAGGTTATTTCTCTGTTCATAATTTTTCCGACAGAGAAAAGATCACCTTTGTGCTCCTTAAGGCTCTCTCCCATGTCAAACATTGGTGGGAAACTTACTGAGAGAAAAGCTTCACAGAGGAGTTTGGAATATTTGGGGCCAAGCCCACTTGGGATTCTTTTATGGATGCGATAAAGGAGCAATATTACCCTGTGGGAAACTATGATGACCAATACATGAGATGGACCACGCTGCATCAAAAGTGGGACCAAATAGTGCTAGAGTGCACAAATACCTTCCATACCTTGCACACCAAGCTGGGTATCAAGGACTCAGAGCGACATCTGGTTCTGAAATACCGTGGGGCTCTACACTTGTACATCCAAACCGAAATAGAGTTTCTGGACATCTCATCAATAGGAGCCGCTTATAGATATGCTGTCAAAATAGAGAAGAAATTCAAGCAACAAAACAAGTGGGAATCTAGGTCTACAAATCTGCAAAAACGAAAGTATGGTAAAGGAAACCCTAACTCATAGAACAATCAACCTCAAGACAACCAGTCCAAGCCACATGAAAACAAGAACAATGGGAAGACAAAGAAGGACATTGGGAAGTGGTGTGAATTCCACAAAATCCCTTGGCACAACACCGATGAATGTCGCTCAAAACAATAATTGGTGGCCGAGCTCAAAGAAACAGAGATGATCCTCGACTCAGAATCTGATTCAGACAATAATAAAAGAAGATAGATAATTGATGCATAACCCACTGCTACTGTCGCGACCACAATAATCCAACCAAAAGAACTAGAGGATCTTGAGGAGGGGGAGCACCTTTTTCATTCACAGATGTGGGTGAAGGGGACCTTGCTACATTTTATTGTTGATAGCAGAAGCCAGAAGAACCTCAAATCATCATAGGTTGTCAAGAAGTTGGATTTGCCAACAACACCACACCTGCAACCATACAACATTGGATGGCTTTACCAAGGACGAGATCTTCATGTCAGCCAACAGTGTCGTCTGTCATACGACATCGATCCCTTCAAGGATGAGGTACTGTGTGATGTTTCCTGATTGAAAGTCTGTGATGTTCTGTTAGGCCAACCATATATGTGGAGGCATCATTCTTTTTATGAGTCTCGACCCCCTAGCCCCATAGTTACTCTGGGGGGTCAATCCTATAAGATACTAGAGGTAGTTCTAACTATTGTCACGAAAAAACAATGTCTCAAAGTAATATCTCACACCACAAAGTTTAGCCTCTTTTGGTCAGAAGATAAGGACACTGCAACCACTGCAGCCTTGGCCCATGAACCTTTTATCCAGTAGAAGAAGATCGACAATATTCTAGAAGAGCACCAGGATATTCCTACTGCACCTACGAGGGTGCCTCCACACGACCTAATCAAACCAAGTTATGATAAATCCCTTCATGTTCTTCATGTTGTATCTTCACCAATAGATTCCTCCCACACTCAGCTAGATCATGCAGCCATATTGGTTAAACAGATCCAACCCCTCCAACAATAGGTTCATAACAACCTTCAACAAGCTAAGTAGGACAACTTCTTCAGCAAGGCAAGCAACTCACCAAGGTTCAAATTCAAAAAAATCTTGCCTGGGGACTTGACGCAATGGAGACCATTGCTTCATAAGGGGGGAGGATTGATCTAGGTGGAAATCAGTGGCCACCCACCTAATCCACTGGCTCAAAATAGGGGTTTCCACCTTGGTAGTTTTTCTACATCTTTTCGAGTCCTAAACTTTCAGGGCCGTTTTGAGGCCATAAATAACGTTTTTTGGGCCCGCCATAGTCACACTATAGGCTTTATCCAAAGTGTGACAAAAAATGTGTATTCCTCGGATAGACCTTTCAAATGAGCTATTGTGCTCCCCAAACTGAGATTGTATGCAAAAGTTACGCCCTTGGGAAGTTGACGTAACAACTACGCACATTGAGGCCCTCAAACCTTTTGATGTTTCATCTTCTGGGGTTAGGGTTTTGGATTTTCTTTATGATAAACAAGCCTCTAAATCCTAATTGTAAACATCATCATCTTATTGTGAATGATCATAGCCATCACATCTCTTCTCAGAGATAAGCTGCCACCATTCTAGCGAGTCATTCACTTTGTAATTTTACAGTTTTTGTTCATTCTCTCATTAATAAAAAATGTGAATTATTGTATCTCTGTGTTTACTGCAATATTTCTATGTATCTCACAATATCTTTGTATATTTCATTTTTATATCTCTTCCTTCATTTTGTTCTCAAAATAATATGGATCAAGTTCCCTTTTCCATTTCAATGATCTTTTCATAAAGTTCATCTAGTGAGTCCATTGAGGTATTACCCTAAGTAATGGAACCATGGAATCATGGGACTTACCATGGGAAATCCATATGGTGTACCTTCCTATTGATGTTCAAAATATTCTTGGATATCTAAATCATTGCTCTACAGAGTGGAGGGAAAGTTGCCCTTAATGGTGATCCAACTCTAGCAGTCACCCATGTTGTGGATTATATGAAGTATGCTTCAAGCTTAAATGTGCTACATGAAGATGTGGTGATGAATTTTTTTGTATATTATTATGAATCAAGTCAAAGGAGTTGGCTTGCACACTCATGTAATCCAAAAATTATCCCATCTTCTACAAAGCTCATTGAATAATTTCTCGGGCATTGTCATCCAACTACTCAAAATTTGCAAGATACTTTCCAAGATCTCAAAGACGCTCTTTATAGAGAAGTTTTTCCATTGGATGATGAGATAATAAGCGAGGAATGGAAAAATGAAGAAGAGTACCATCCATACACTACATAAAAAGTGCTAGAAGAACAGATCCGTGAAGAAAATTGTCAACAAGATCTCAATGATGAAGACCCAGATGAGACATCCATGTCCATTATCTTGCTTAATGAAGGTGAAGTTATCCCACCTCACCTTCCTCTTGCACATGAAGATGAAGAGATGATCAATATAAGTGACGTGGATGATCTTGTGGAAGATTCTTTTGACATGGTTGATCAACATATTGATGATTTCATACATGTTGGGAGTCGTAGATGGGGTATGGGTTGCATTATTTTTTATGGAGATCCTATCTATGATGTTAAAGGTAGCTCTCAAGTAAATGAGTTTGAGTTTCCATCCAGATGACTAGTCTTCATGTGTATATGATTCAAATGTTTGTCATATTGATAATGATATGGTTACAGATTTGTTTCTTCCATTCGAGGATGACTTGTCGCAACATACTCAGGGTGATATTTAGTGATCCTTCAGGAGTTGTGATGCATATCCTTTTGGGGATACACATTTTTTCTATGAAAACTTTCAGCCACCTTCGCCCCCAGATTTAGATGGATACTATTACATGGCCATTCCAGAATAATCAAAGACTCACACCACATAACAACAATGTTTTCATCTTGGGGCCCTTCGAAAAGATTTGCAGATGAAGAAAAAACATATTTTGGGTGTGGGAAAAGAGTCCTTCTTAGGACCTGAGATCATCTCGTATCTCGTTTCCTCTTCTCTGGGGAATCATAAGGTTTTCTTGGGATCTCTTATCTTTTCTCAACTTTTAGGGAGCAGTGATATTCTAAATGAGGATGAAGACGAGTCGTTGCCTATATGTGGTAGCTCGATTCAGAGATAGATTGATTAGGCTTGTGGTCATTCTCTCCAATAGGATTTTTTCCCTCCCACCCATCTCTACGAGTTGCTTTCTATGATTAATTACATGGTTACATATGCTTATGATAATTTTATGCTTGGATTATATTTGTTGCACTACATGATTAAGCACATGGAGAGATACCTTGATGAAATGTTGAGTAGGTGGTTACATTGGTTATACGACTTCACCTAACATTTTCAGGACCCAATCTTCAGGGCCCTAGGGCCCCAAGTAAGTAGGTAGGTCTTCTTGCTTTCTTGCATTTGCAACTTGATTGCTCATAGTAGCTTAGTTGCATTTCAACTTTGATTTTCATTTTGTTCTACTTTCATTATTTATTTACATGTTTCTCTTTCATCATATATATGAAAAATACAAAAAAAAAATTATTTTCTAGATTAGTTTTTAATTTTGAAATTTTGATTATATGAACAAAGGGTGAGTAGAGCCACACTAGATTTTACAGTTTTATGTTTCAATGCAGACACATGTTTAACCATGATATGTTGAGGTTCTCATGCACTCTACGACGAGTACATGTCCCCAAGTAGGAGCCATATGTTATCCCCATTTCCTAGGAATAACTAAGGAGATGATGTCTCGAGGCCCTCGAGTTGAAGACATGGTGTGTCGAAAGACATATGGCTGAAAATGTCCACATGCATAGACAGAGGCCCGCCTCACCACCACAAATCTCAGATTCATCACAATGGTTTCTACCACATTAGCTTGCTTCCAAAAGACATTGGATCTTTCTCCTTGAGGTACAAGCAAGGTATTATGGTGAGTGTCATTTAAATATTTGAGGCATTTAAGTGTGTTGCATTTAAAGTTGCTTTTGATTATGTAATGTCTGCTTGGAAGTTATGCTCTTTGCCCTATTTCACCTTGGTGGTTGACATTGTGCCCCAATAAGTGGTCACCCTTAGGGATGGGTTTGCTTCTGGGAGGTCTCCTTGACGAGTCATCATGCCATTCCCAATCATACTTACCACTTTCCACACTTCATCCCCTCGCCTCATTATCTTTTGGGATTTTTGGGTGTACCAACCCAAGAAGGGATTGTCCCTCATTTCATGGGAAGAAGGGGATGAAGGCCCAGAGGGAATGTAGCTAGCAAAAGATAAAAGACAAATCATAACCTTCCAGATGCTCACCTAAAAGAGGTCTTGAGAATAATGAAATGTTTCTCCTAAAAAATTCAAAGACCTTCAAAAGAAAACACATATATATAAATGTCCCACTTGTTGAGGGATATACAAAAGTGCGTTACAAGCTAGACTTTAACCCATGGAACTCTGTGTACCTCTCCCTTCAAGTGACACTGTGGTACTGCCCCTCAAGCTATATGTTACCCCTTAGGGAGTACCCATTCATTCTGGACCTTAATTAATTAATGGCATTAAATGGGCTTGGAAAAAGGATGCATTGAAAATGAAGGTGCAATATACCCTCTATAGGGGCACCCATAAATGAGACACTACAATCCCCATGCCCAAAAGTCTTTCCCCTGTCCACTTCATATTCTCCACATGGATTAGAACAAGGTCCACCTAGGAAACACTCCTGGACTTAGTGAATGATTCACCCAATAGGTCACTTTGTCAACCCTCCCATACCTAAACTTGGCAAATTGCATAGGGTCTTTGAAAACTTGTTTAATTTGATGAGGTGGTTTTTTATGCACATTTTTAGGTGACTATTTTATTGATTTGGTTTAATTATCATGATACGTTTGACTTGATATCCTTGGAGGTCATATTCATTGTCTTTGCAGGACCTTGCTTAGTGGACAGTTTTGGAGGAACAAGCCTAGCTTGGGTTTCCTTGGGGCATGAAGCCCACAGGTTGGGTACCCTGGCCCGATGGTATCCTTTATAGGATTTAGAGACACCTTGGATGACCTATCCTATCCCTTCATCACCCCAACGACTTGCCTTTGGAGGCTAGGGCTCTACATCTTGGGGCTTGATGTTTTGTTGGGGATAGGGTTTTGGTTGTGGTGGTGTTGGCTTAACACTTGGCACCTTTTTTATGGAGAGAAGCCTTGTCTTACTGGAAGAGACCCCAACGAACAAGGAGGAGGCCTTTGGAAGCCCAACATTTCATCTCCAAGCTCAAATGACTTGCTCAAAGTGTCAAACGTTGCCTAGAAGGGGTGACATCATGCCTTTTTAGGGATTTTCTCATGTGCAAATTGAATTTAATGTTGTAAAGGGAAAAAATAAAGGGAAATGTCTCCCTTATTTTGTGGTTTACCCTAAGTTAAGTGGACAAACACTTTTTCAGAGTTTTGTATAAATAGGGATCATTTCTATTTCATTTTTATCATAGCTCTCCCATTTGGAGAAGATACTTGGATGAAATTTGCGCCCCTCTTGGTTAAGTTCTCTCTCTCTCTCTTGTGATATGGTTTATCTCTTGTCTTATGGAATGAAGTGGTTCACTATCTCTTGGAGGTTCTTTCTCTTGCTTTGGTGATGAAAAATACATGGTAACTAGGGTTTGTCTTGGCATTTTTGGAATTGGTAAGGAACATCTGCACTTTGTTAGGTTTATTTCTTGTTCCATGGTTGTTATTGGCTAGATCCTTGGAGGAGTATAAGGGCATACATCCTCCACCAAGTTTTATCAATATTGTTTCTTGAAAAGGCTATTGCAAAGGTTGCTAAGAGGAGTAAAAGGGTTTACACCCTCCTAGACTTTACCTTGTTAGGGTTTCTATCTCAAGAAAGTAAAAGGGCTTACACCCCTTGAGATTTAGTAGTCCTGACTTAATACAATAATAATCCATAACCCATTTGGCAAGTCACGAAACATTTATTGCATTGGAGAAATAAATTACTTGCAAGGTAAACGTAATTTAGAGATATTGATCTTGTTCAAGTTGGAATCTTTTCTTGATGCTTTAAGCTTGATAAAGCCTTTAGGGAGTCTTGATTGGCCTAGTATAATTTGAGCTATAACTAAATTAAATCTACAGCCATTAGGGATGCAACAAACTACTCTATTTCTTTGAATTCAACTTGCATTTCAACCGTGGAAATTCGCTAGTAAGCCATCACTATTTTTCTACTGCTAATTGGTGAATTTTTTGTCGGATTACTTGCTTATTTTAGTGGTTGAAACTTGCTTCTGTAGAAAATATTTTCTACATCCATTTTGCTGTTACAAACATACTCTGAAAACATCATACAAGAACCCTCTATTACCACTAAAGTTTGTGCTAAAGTATTGAGAAATAATCTACATGTTTTGTGCTTAATCTCTCAATAAATATTTGATGCTTTGAGTGGTTAAATTTGCAGTAATTGACTTTATTCTTTGCTGATATATACTCTTGTTTACTGCTTTAGTCTGGGAAACATGCTTAAATTGCTTGTACACTTAATCTTTGAGTTTGTATACTTGTCTCTTCTTGTGTCTCGGGCAGGAACAACTATCTTCTGTAGGTACTCAAACACTTAGAAATCATTAACCATTTCTGAGACTTGTTTCCAAGCCATTCTTCACTTAGTAGTTTGACCTATATGGGTATCAATTCCATAACCTCAATTTCCATCTCATTTCCCCCTAGGGTCACCTGAGATTTCCCCCTTGTGTTAGATTTCTCCTCCACTAAAGCGAGGGGAGGGTTTATGTAAGGTGACAGTGGGTAGACTCTCCCACAATCATCACCATATCGTGGATTGGGCCGAGATTTTCCCAACCTACAGTTTGTGCGATAACATAACCTACACAGAAAAGGAAAAACAACGACAACATAGATAGGACCAGTATCTTGTTGTACGATTGTGTACGAACATGTTGTATGGATTTGTTGTACGATTCTGCTATATGAATGCTGTACAAACTTGCTACATGGCTCTGCTGTATGGTTATGCTATATGAGCCTTTGCTTCTTCTTCTTCTTGAACTCTAGCTCCTCTTTGGGTTGCTAGATCTACTAAATTGTGATTTACCTCTTCTATATTGTCTTAATTATGCTTTTATGAAACCCTAATATGTCAAAGCAATAATCTCATATTGAGATGTACAACCTAGATTAAATCTGAGTCATTAATGTATTAAATACACTTTATTAGACTTCTTAGCCTATGACAACTGCAAAACATAAAATATTTTACTTTTCACTATGTGAATTACAAAATAGAATTAATTACCCACTTTTCCTAAGTGGTCACTTTCGAAATGTCTCAAACCACTTCTTGCACTTTCACATTGAAACCTATGCCATAAGTTCCTTTTTGAGCTACATTTCTCAACACTTTGTATGGGACACTATGCACTTAACTAGAGCTTGTGGAGAGGCCAATGCATAAGCCATTATCCAATTGTCTCCCTCTGAGTTTAGTCATGGAGGCATGTGATCCAAATTCCTAGTCACTCACACTAAACCATTGACTTCCCATTCCTAAGGAGAAATTTTCTCTTACCCTCTTATTTTTTGAATTCTTCTCCTCAAACCCATTTTGCCATCTTGTCCATTGAATTGAAAAGTACATCACCTTGTCTTGCATGTTTGCCACATCTTTCTCACACTTATCAAGACCCTTCCTTAAACCTTTAAGCTCACAAAGGATGCAATAGTTGTTGCAACAATGACAATGCTCTATGATGCTTCCCACTCCTTGATATATAGAGTAGTCGTCACCCAAAAATTGTGTATCACACAAAAAAATTGACTAGGAGGAGTGCAAATGATGCCATTTAGGTCAATCCCCAATGTTGTTATCTCTTTCACTGAGGTTGCCTTTATTCTTGGGAAGGCAAAGAAATAATTCATGAGCAATACAATTAATCCCACATGCATGCTCCATGGTTGTTGAGGTACAATTATTCAATGAGAGAGACAAGGATATGTGTAAGTGAAAGGGGGCGGGGGGCAGGGTGGGATAGGGCATTTAAAACTCCTCCTCCACCTCACTTTTAATACTTGACAAGTGTTCCGGAAGGAAACTTCCATTCTTAAATTGTGTAACTTCATAAGGGGGACATGTGGATTGATTTCTTCCCCTCCTCTACCCTTTACCCATAAGCTTCCTTCTTACATTTGAATACGACGATTTGTGTTGAGGTCTACTTTGGCATTTGTCCTTCTCAATATTTGGAAGAAGGTTACAAGATAGAGTTCTAATCTTGTAGATGTGACCCTTTTGCTATTTTGGAGAGCTTTAAATTTGTAAGTCATTTTCTAAACCAAAGGGCAAAAGTAATCACAATTGAGTTGCCAACCATTGTTTCTTTTTGGACCACTATATTTTCAAGAGCAACGAGTCCTTGTAAGACAACTCATGCTTTTTCTTCATTATAGTGGTTATTCTAAGCCCCACACTAACTCTAAGACTCTTTGTCCATCATTTAAAAGACGTTTAATTATTTATCTACAGAAGTTATTAAAAGTAAACTATTCATTTCTATATCAATAAAATATAACGGAAATCATTTCAACATATTTTAATTTTACATTAAATTTTGTTGTTAAAAATAATTTGAATTATTGTATGGAAAAAACTTATATACACTTTATAGTTGTACATAAATTTCATTTTGATCTCTTTTTTTTCATACTTTAAAACTTCCAAATTAAACTAAATTTACAATAGTGTAAATTTAAATTTAATTTAATTTGAAAGTTATATATATATATATATATATATATATATATATATATATATATATATATATATATATATAAATAAATAAAGTAAACCAATTTTATATTAAATAATTTTAAATATTATATTTTTTTCACACTCATATATAAATACAATTTGAGTGGGCTTAATGGTTAAGAATACATGTTTCATTTTAAAAGGTCACAAGTTCAAATTCATAGAGAAGGTAGGGTATGTATACCATCCATCTTTTAATTAGAGGATGGTAGCCAAGCTAACATTCCTCCCAACCATCCAAACTAAACCCAATTAATAAAAATCATTCCTCTCAACCATCCAATTAACAAAAAACTTTTTATTCTTATAATTAACTTTACCTTAACACCCTTTCAAACCTACACAATTTTATCTTATAAATCTTTAATAATTTTTCATAATTTTTCAACATTTATATGACCACCAAACCATATTGACACATAAACATAACCTGCGCTTTAAAAGAACTACACACTTTAAGATGGAGTGTCCCCCTCAAAAGTTCAACACACTCCAAGATGTCACTTAATCAACTACCATAATCACAAGTTTTACGTATATTCTTAATATTTATTCATCAATAATAAATACCATTATTTTCTTATGACAAATTCTCCCATAGTCGTCATAACCCTGTTAAAGTCAAATTATCTATGCATCTAAAACCAGTCTTCTTTAAAGCAAGTCGTTTCATCCACATCATTATCAAGAAGTTCACTTGTCAACCTACTTATTTCGTGTGTATCCCGCAATACGCTATCATGGCGGTTCTGGAAATTTCAGGGGCCGCCCATGGTTTGGGAGGAAGCTTCGATCAGAGCTATAATATCGACTATAGGATCTCTTAGATACCATCTCACATTTACACTATACATCTTGCAGAATGACTAAAGCAAGCGGATTTAAAAAATCACACAGAACATTGGAACGCTCTCTGCTTGTTCTTCTGTCCGTTGTTTTATTGCTCGTGCTCGCTCTGGGTATGTTCTTTGAACCCAAAGAAGTCAAAGTCATCGAATATGTCTATTTACCTGACAACGTCAATGCCCACAATGACAGGTGCACTTCAAACTCTCTTCATTATTTTTCCCATTTTTCCTGTTATGT
>ML889267.1:1689-13228 GCA_009831015.1 Picea engelmannii
ATGAAGAAGGAAAGAAAGAAAACTGCTAATAAATTGTGTCCTTCACTCCAAGGAGACCTCACAAATGTGCAAGTGTATGCTCAATAAATATTTTGTTGAATATGTAGATGTCTATATGGATATAATTAAGTAGATGCACAGGCGAGACATCTGTGACACGAATATGAATTAGCTTCTTTACCTTTTAACATGATTTTCCATCAATTAGTGTTGATTTAAATAGTCTTGAAATACATCATTTGACACTTCTGTCAACCCGATTCCCGTCACATAAAATTGTTGTCAACTAGCCACTAGAACCACCAGGTCACCGGGCCATTGGGAAATAATTCTCCAAATACACTACTTTGATAACTGACCATTGGTCCCATGGGACCACTAGCTTATCTATACTCACCAAACCACCAGATCCCAGAATACACACAGTGACTGGCCCATTGGGCCCCAAGATATATAATACACCTTTCATGTTTAACTTCAGTTCGTTTGACAAAATTTACCAGTCTATTAGCTGACAATCTATTAACCATCCCACCAACCACAATTGGAAATCAAACACTTATTTCATTTAAAGTTCAAGACCCCGTACGGTTAATTGGAAACCACCAAAGATAACAATTTTGCTAGATTTATAGTCCACTAAAGATATAGATTCCATTAAATCTACTTTGCAAATTAGTTAGAGCATCAACCTTTACCCTCTTCGATTTCATTGTTGCATAAAATTTATCAATATCGATAAAACTAGAATGAGTAAGACCATTAACAACGTGTAGCAAGTTGATCGGGGAGATAAAATCAATCAATAGACAAGTGAATTTGAACAATACAACAAGTTTTCATAAACAATTGTATGTCTCCATTACTCCCACCCCGCTGCTTCTTCACGCCTAGGGATTTATTTATACAAAGAAGAGGAAAATCGATTCCAATCATAGAGATCGAATCGTATCCTCAAAACTAAAAAGATTCCTCTAATGCTCTCAATAAAACCTGAACTTTTTCCTTGAATAGGATTGAATCCAAATAACTCATCCTATATTTTCTAAATCCTTCAACTTCCTATCTAAAAAAAACCATTTTGTTACATTACATGGAAAAATACTCTCTTCTCATAAAGACACTTGTAACTATTCTATAACTATTACAACTTAGGAAAATAAACACATTACAAGCTTCCATAACAATGAGGAAACCAAATTCCTCTCATAAATTCCTAATACCTTCTAGAATTCAATTATTGAGTTGAATTTGAAAGATGCTCCTACATCAGATTCCCGGGGAAGAAAAAGACATGTCCATGGGATTTGTCCCATAAGTTATTCAATTATTATATCATATTTCAAAATATATGTTTCTGTTATCCACATGGCATCCTCAAGTGGTTGTCCTTTCCACTTGACCAATTACTAAAAGTACTATTTATTCCTCATCTTCTTCACTACCTTCTTGTCCAAAATTGATTCAATATGTTTATGATGTGTTGTAGGTAGTTGTTTCTCCCATTCAATGGTCTGAATTTTTTCATTAATAGACACATATGTTGAACTATCTACTGCTTCTTTGAAGGGGTACAAATTCGAGACATTAAAAATTAGAGAAATTCCAATGTTACTTGGAAGTTCTATTTCATAAGAATTTGAGGAGAAATTCCTCAACACTTTATAGGGTCCAATCTTTTTAAGTTTCAATTTGTTGTATTCCCCTATAAGAAATATTTCCTTTCTGAGGAGTTCCATAACCAAGTCCACAACTTCAAAATTCAATTGTCTTTTCTTCATGTCTTCTCTCTATTTGTACTTATTGTTTCTTTCCTAAAGCTACTGCTTGAATTTATCTTGCAATTCCTGCATACATATTGCAAAATATTCACTGTCAACAATTTTTATTTCTTGTTTTCCTAAATTTGTTAATTCATAAATTCCTCTTGGGTGTATTTCATACAAAATTTGAAATGGACTTAAACACGTCTTCTATTAGGTGAATCATTATATGAAAACTCTTCATGTGCAAGTACGTAATCCTACTACTTGGTATGCTCACTTACTATATACCTTTAAATATATCCCAAACTCCTATTTACCACCTTTGTTTTCCCATCAGTCTATGGGTGGTATGCTGAACTGAAATTAAGGTTGGTTCCTAACTTTTTCCATAGAGTTCTCCAAAAATGACCCAAAATTTTTGTGTCTATGTCAAAAATAATACTTTTTGGCAATCCATGCAATCTAACTACTTATTTAAAGAATAAATTTTCAATATTAGTTGCATCACTTGTCTTTGTGCAAGCTATAAAATGTGCCATTTTTTAGAATCTATCAACAACCACATAAATTGAATCATTGACTTTCTCTTTTCTTGCAAATCTTAACACAAATTCCATACTTATATAGTCCCATGGTATGATTGGAATTGGTAATGGATGATATAATACAACATTCTAACTCATTCCCTTTGCATGCTGACATACCCTACTTCTTTCAACAAATATTTTAACATCATATTGCATACTAGAAAAGAAATAAAATGCACTTAATTGAGAAAAGGTTTTGTCTTGTCCAAAATGTCCTGATAATCCTCCACTATGCTTTTCCTTCAACAAATTTTACCTCATGGAACATCTTGGAATACACAATTTGCTTCCTTTGAACACCTATCCTTCTTGTGTCATGTAATCTAACCATGGAATTTCATCTATGCTTACTACATTCTCTCAGGCTGCATAAGCTTCTTTGAAATATGCATCATCCTCATACTTCTCTTTCAAATCATCAAATTATAATACATTCACTTGAAACTCATGCAAAATTAAATTGACTCTGCTTAATTCCTCTACTCGTTTATTTGACTCCCCACTTATATGTTTGATAAGAAAGGTAAAATTTTGCAAAAAATCAACCCACTTAACGTGCCTCTAACTTAATTTTATTTGATTGTGATAAATTGCAAGGTATGGTTATCAATTTAAAGAACAAATTCCTTAGGCATGAGGTAATGTCTCCATTTCTTAAATTCTTGAATAGTGGCATAATTGTATTTATCATATGAAGAATATTTCTGTTTGGCCTGATTTAATTTTTCACTAAAGTAAGAAATAAGTTTTCTTTCTTGACTTAGAACAACACCTATAGCTATCCCACTTGAATCACATTCAACTTGTAAGAGTTTATTAAAATATGGTAATGCTAAAATTGAATGCTCTATAATTTAACAACTACTTCTGTTCGCTTAAATGGTTTTTTTCTTCCTTCAATTGTATCCACAATTGGAGCACATATTCCACTAAAATTTCTGATAAATTTTCTATAAAAACTTGCCAAACCATGAAATCTTCTTACCTCAACAATACTCCTTTGGGTAGGCCAATTTATTATAGCCTTGACATTTTCTTGATCCATCTTCAAGTCATCTCTTGATATAAAAAAACCCAAATACACTAACTATGTCTTCACAAAACTGTACCTTTTCATATTGATTAATATCTTTTCTTTTTGTAATTTATTCAAAACCAATCTGAGGTGTATTAAATGTTCTTCTCTAGACTGACTCTAGACCAAGATATCATCTAGGTAAACTATAAAAAACTTACCAAGAAAATCCTTAAGAACTTCATCCATCAAACTCATAAAAGTGCTAGGAGCATTTGTGATTCCAAAAGGAATTGCCAACCATTAATATAACCCATCATTTGTTTTAAAAGTTGTTTTCCATTCATCTCCTTCTCTAATTATTATACGATGATACCCACTCTTCAAATCTAATTTTGAAAAATATTTAGCACCACTCAAGCAATTCATCAAATGATAAATACAAGGTAATGTAAATTTGTACCTGATTATGATTTTGTTTATTTCTCTAGAATTCCAACACATTCTCCATCCTCCATTGTTTTTTGGACTTAACACTGTAGGAACATCACATAGATTAAAAATTTCCTTGATCAGGCCCTTATCCAACAACTCTTGTACTTGATTTTTAATATATTCATTCTTCTTTGGAGTCATTCAATATACTACCTTATTTGGAAGATTAGTCCCCGAAATCAAATCTATGTGATGAGAAATGCTTGTTATGGGAGGTAACTCACTTTGAAATTCGTCAAACAAAATATGACAAAATCATCCAACAAAGTTTAATTTCTTTAGGAAAATCATCTAAATTTTTGCTAGTAAGAATTACCTTGGGTTTACCAACTAAAGAAAAATGTACCTCCTCATTTTTTTTTCTTAAAAAAATTCCTTTCCATTGATTATAAGTACCGTAGGGATGACTTCTTTAGCTACACCTTCATCTTTTAATGGTAAGAGTGTGTGATTCTCTCCATCCTTCTCAAAAGTTTATGCGTTTCTCTTTCCATCATGTATTTACTTCCTGTCATACTGCCAAGGTCTACCCAACAAAAGATGACACACATCCATAGGCATAATGTCACAAAGTACCTTGTCCTTGTAGCTTGCAATATAAAATTCCACTTCACACTGCTCATTGACCAACAAGTGATGTCCCTTATGTAACCATGACACTTTGTATGGAATTGGGTGTATTTCCTTCTTTGAACCGAATTTTTCAACCATTTCTATAGACACCAAATTATCAGTATTGCCACTATCAATAATAACTTTACAACATTTACCTTTGGATTTACATACAGTTCTGAAGAGTTTCTTTCTCTGTGAAGGTTCTTTGATTTCCTTGATTGGTTTCAACAATACTCACTTCATCAGAAAAGACTTTCCAACTTTTGGTGCACTCTCATGCATAGATGACTCCACACTTTCTTCCCTATCCTTCACAACATTTGTACTTCCTTTACTCGTGGAAGTGTTTTATGGAAACTCATAAGATCTATTCCCAAATTTATTGCATCTAAAACATATGATAAGAGAACCCCTACCTCTTTGTCTTCTTCCTCTAAATTTTCCACCTCTTGATGAATGTTCTTGATGGTGTGAAATTCTAGCTTCCTCTTTTTGAGATAGAAATGCTCCTCTGCCACTTTTTTGTCCTCTGCCCATTGTTGGACTTCGACCTCTTCCTCTTTGAATTTGTTTCCTTGCTAAATTTTTCTCTGCCTTCATAATGAACTAATATGCCTCCTCAATATTTCTTGGAGATAAAATGCCAATTTCATCTTGAATCTCATATCTTAGTCCATTAAGATATCTGGCAAATTTGTCTTGGTTTTTTCTATACGAACAACTCTAACATTTAATCTATAAAACTCTTTAGTGTATTCTTTAATTGGCATACCTATCTACTTCATATTTTTCATTTGTCTAAAACTATTAAGTTGATTATCTCTAGGGATGAACTTACCTTTCATCTTTGACCGATATTTTTCTTCAACACCTTCTTCTCCAGGCTCTACTTCCTCTTCGAAAAATTCCTCCTCTCTTTCACTGACATCTCACGTGCAACACCTGTGCTTTGGGAAGCTTCCATAACTTCCAACCATTCCTGAAGATTTCTCATTTCTTCAATTATTGTTGCATTTGAGATAAGTCTTCCTTGACCCAATCTTCATCTTCCTTTGGCTCTAAACACCATTTCTTGACATTACTTATCCTTTGTTGGCTTTCGCTATGATATCAAAATTGATGCCAACAAGGATTAGATTCAATATATTTTAACACAATTTTCCATCAATTAAAGTGGATTTTAATAGTCCTAAAATCCATCATTTGACACTTATGTCAACTAAATTCCCATCACATAACATTTATATCAACTGAACAATGGATGATCTAGGTGGATATTGGTGGCCACCCACCTATTCCAACTGGCTTGTCTTGACAGTTTTTAGTTCAACATGTTCTTCTATAATTCTTTTTAATGGTGGGTTCTACACTTGTGGGGTTGTATGAAGCCCTATACAACTTCCAGGTGGATATTGGTTGTCGCCCACCTAATCCAACTGGCTTATTTGGGATGTTTTCATGTCAGTACATCTTTCTATACTTCCAGGGCCATTTTGGGGCCTTAAACAATGTTTTTTTGGTTTTCCACAATCAAATTGTAGACATAGTTAGAGTTTGATAGCATAATGTGTGTTTCTCTAAAATACCTTTCCAACATACTATCACATGCCTAAAATGGAGGTCATGTGTAAAAGTTACAATCCCAGGAAGTTGAGGTACCAACTTACCCATCAAGCCCCACATAAATTTTGGCGTTTCATTTCCTAGGTTTAGGTTTTTGGATGTCTATGGTTTTTGCTATCATGAGTAATGTTAAAAATCCCTATGAAGCCTCATTGTAATCATTCTTCTCAGACAGATGCAAACAACAACCACATCTCTTCTCAGAGATAACTACCACCATTCGAGCAAGTTGTTTTTAGTTCTGCAGTTTTACAACTTCAACCTATTTTATTTATTTTCACTGGATATCTGTTGTTCTCAGTATCTTTGCATTATTGTATTCAGTCTGTTATTCTTTTTTTTCCACTCATAAGTATGGATTAGTGGTTACATGGCGGTCTTCTCTTGATTTTTTTTTCTTCTTGCATGTCCCCGAAAATATCTGGGTACAAGAAATTGGGACTCGAACCAGTCAAGCCTTTGCAATATCAGCCACACCGAGATGACAGAGCAGGAGATATTTTTAAAATGTTGCTCAAGGAATCCCTTGCATAAGAAATGAACGAAATAATGGACAACTTTGCACAGATCCTTCCACGACTTCCCACATGAGACACATCTTCATCAAGCGACCATGCAACCCCCTTCAAGGTACAAGATGGTTGAATCTGCTCGAAGGGTAAATGCAAATGATTTAGATAAATGGATGAATCTACTCGAAGGGTATTTTTTGGTCCATAATTTTTTCGACAGGGAAAATATTACTTTAGCACTCCTCAAGGTCATCCCCCATGTTAAGGACTAGTTGGGATACTTACTATGAACAAAGGGCCATAGAGGAATCTACAATATTTTTGGTCGAACTCACATGGGATTCCTTCAGGGATGTCATTAAAGAACAATACAACCCTATTGGAAGCTACAAGGACCAGTACACAAGATGGACCATGCTGCATCGGGAAAGGGACCGAATAGTACCATATTTCACCATGTTAGTATCAAAGACTCTGAACGACATATGGTGCTCATATACCATGACTATATGCATAGATACATTCAAACAAAAATGGATTTTTCTGGACATCACATAATTAGGTGTGGCCTATAGATATGTTGTCAAGATCGAGCATAAATTTAAGAAGAATAAGCGAGAGTTTGGATTTGCAAAATCCTCACATCCGAAGTAGGGAAAAGGTGACCCCAACCCACAAAACAAGGGGCAGAGAAAATACGGTCGCTCTTAGGATAACCTGTCCAAGCCACAAACCGAGAAGGGTAATGAGAAGTCGAAGAAGGACGCATGAAAATGGTGTGAATACCATAAAATCCCTTGGCACAACATTGGATACTGTCGCCTCCAAGAAGTCATTGGTGGCTGAGATGAAAGCTTCAAAGTCAGAGGAAGATTCTGAATCCGAATCAAATCCATAAAGTGGGAAGTGGATCATCAATGCCGAACCCAGTGCCACTATCGCTACCACCAAAGTCCAACCAAGTGAACCAGAAGAACCAGAGGAAGGGGAATGCCTCTTTCACTCACATATGTGGGTAAAGGGGACTTCGCTTCATTTCATTATCGATAACAGTAGTTAGAAGAACCTGATTTCAACAGACGTTGTCAAGAAGCTGGACCTACCAATAACACCACACCCGCATCCCTACACTATTGGATAGATTTTCCAAGGAAGAGATCTCCGCATCATCCAATAGTTTTGTCTTCCCTACAACATCAATCCCTTCAAAGGCGATGTATTGTGTGATATTTCTCCCCTTAAAGTTTGTGATGTTCTTTTAGGCCAACCATATTTGTGGAAGTGACATGTTGTGTATGAGTCTATACCACACAGTGTTATTATTACTTTGGGTAGAAAATTGTACAGGATACCAGAGGTAGCATTGCCTATCACTATTTATTTAATCTCTTCTAAGCAATGCAGTAAGGTCATTTCACAGACTGGAAATCTTGTATTCTTTTTTATCCATGCTTACAGTAACCAGAAGGTTGATGCCACATCTGTGACCTCTACACAAAGCCTCTCTTTGTAGCAAAAGAAAGTGAACAGGATCGTGGAAGAGTATAGAGACATCTTCTCCTCACCCACCGGGGTACTGACACACTGCCAAGTCAAGCGTCCAATTGATCTAACTCCCAATGCACCGCTTCTTAATGGACCAGTCTATTGTCACTCGTTGATGGAAAATGATGAAATCAAGTGCCAGATCCAATTGTTGCTTGAAAAGGGGCACATATGACATAGCTTCTCTCCTTTTGGAAGCCAAATTCTATTGGTGCAGAAGAAATATGGGACCCAACATCTCTACATTGATTGCAGAGCATTAAACAAAATCATAATCATGAAACGATACTCGATTCCATGAATTAATGACCTTCTTGACCAACTCAAGGTGGGAAATTTCTTCAGTAAGATTGACCTAAAGTATGGCTACCACTAGGTTCCCATCGAACCAATTGATGTATGGAAGACAACTTTCAAATCTAAATAAGGTCTCTTCGAATGGTTGGTCATGCCCTTTGGCTTAACAAATGCACCAATAACTTTCATGAGATTGATGGATGATGTATTAAGACCCTTCACCGAATCATTTTTGGTTGTATATTTGGATGACATCCTCATCTTCAACAAAACTTGGGAGGAGCACATGCAACATATTCAATAGGTTTTGGGAACTCTGTGGCAGCACAAGCTATATGCCAACTTGGAAAAATTCTCCTTTGGAATGAACATGGTCCAATAGTTGGGATACATTGTTGATGAGCATGGGGTACATGTGGATCCAACTAAGATCCAATTCATTCATGATTGGCCATCCCCAACCACTCTAATTGAGCTTCAGAGCGTCTTGGGACTTACCAAATTCTACTAAAGGTTTGTGTTGGGATTCTTCGATATTGCATGGGCCCTCATCCAAGTAACCAAGGGTGGTGGAAAGGAAAAGTTCGCATGGGGGAAGGCATAACAACAAGCAATTTATGATATGAAGCACCACTTGTTCTCAACTCCAATACTCTCCTTACACGATCTGCAACAACCATTCAATATTGAGGCTGATGCCTCCGACTATGTTGTAGGCACAATTCTCACTCAACATGGTCATCCAGTAGCATACCATAGAGAGACACTCTCAGATACTATATGGAAATACCCCACCTATGAAAAAGAAATGTATTCCATTGTGAAAGCATGTCATCAATGGAAACATCATATTCTGGGAAAGGAGACAATCATCCACATTGATCACAAGCCTTTGTAGTTCATACAGACATAGGGGAAGTTTTAGAATGATCGCCATCAAAAGTGGTCCACATACCTACAATAGTTCCATCTCAACATCAAGTATAAAACATGGAGCACAAATCATGTCATTGACTGCCTCAGTCACCCTCCCATTGCTGCACTCACCACAGTGCTCCATTCATGTGGGAATGAGGCATCTGAGTGTCCCCAAATTTATCAGTGTGACCCTGACTTTGCCACCACCTATCATATCTTGGGTACATGAGTGAATGCCACCAATTTTCACATCTAGGATGGATTGTTATTCCATCTCAGCCACCTCTGTGTTCCCACGAGAGAGTGTGCAAAGCTAATTTGGGAGGCTCACTACATTCAAATGGAAGGACATTTTGGCATGGAGAAAGCTGTGGCTGTTCTAAAGAAACATTTTTTATTGGACAAAACTTTGAAAATATGTCAACAAGTATATTTGATCTTGCACTGCCTGTGCCATTTCCTAGCCAACCATTAAGAAGAAAGGCTTATACACCCCTCTTCCTACTCTCAAGAGGCCTTGGGAATCCATCTCAATGGATTACATTTCTGGCCTTCCATCCACCAAAAACGTAAATGATTGTGTATTTATGGTGGTTGATCTGTTTTCAAAGATGACCATTATCACTGCCTGCAAGAAGATTATCACAATGAAAGATACTACCAAGCTCTTCTTCGAAGGGGTGTGGGTCCATTTTGGGATACCACAGACCATCACCTCAGATTGGGACAACAAGTTCCTCATCACATTTTGGTCGAGTCTCTGGTCACTGCTGGAAACCAAGCTCACTAAATCCACTACTTTCCACCCCCAAAAATCGATGACCAGACAAAGGTCGTCAATCAGATGATTGTGCACATCTTGCGCATGTAGAACTCTAAGAATCCACGTACATGGGATGAGAGTCTTCCCTATGTTCAACATAGCGACAATAGGGCTCTCCATAGCTCCACTGACCATAACCCATTTCAGGTGGGGCCGGGATTCCAATCCTTGTGTCCCATTGATGTTGCACTACCTCTTGCAACCACATAGGCAAAATATTCCCATGTTAAGTCTAAGACCAAAAAATACACCATATTAATTGAGTGGATTCAACACATCTGCCAACATGTCCATGAGATTTTACAGAAAGCCAATGCTAAGTACAAGCAACACCATGATCAACACAAGGTACCAGACCAGGTTCATGTGGGAGATAAGGTTCGGTTACATTTGCATAAAGAGAACCTTATAGGGCCCCATCAGAAGCTTCTCCCACTTTTCCATGGGCCTTACACTATCACCAAGGTTGTGGGTAGGAATGCTTTTGAGCTCAACACTCCACCCTTCTTTGGCTTGCACCTAGTGTTCAATGTGAACCTCCTTCAAATAATTTTTCCACCATTATTGGACACCTCAGAGATTGAAGAACAATTGAAACCAACATAGCTCAACCTTGACTGCATGGAACATGCATCCATTGATCATATAGTGGACACATAGGTCAAGGGCACTTGACAACAGAGGATCCAACTTTATTGGGTTGTCAAGGTAGGGTAACTTCTACACCAATGCAAGTGGCTCACCTGGGGCCAAGTTCAACAGAAGTTTCCTCACCTGATGGGGGAACTCAACACAATGGAGACCATTTCTTACTAAGGGGGGAGGACTGATCCAGGTGGATATTGGTGGCCACCCACCTATTCCAACCGACTCCTCTTAACAAGTTTTAGTTCAACACGTTCTTCTATAATTCTTTGTAATTGTGGGTTCTATACTTTCGAGGTTCTCCGAATCCCTACACATCTTCCATGTGGATATTGGTGGTCTCCTACCTAATCCAACTGGATTATTTTGGATGTTTTCATGTCAGTACATCTTTTTGTACCTCTAGGTCCATTTTGGGGCCCTAAACAATGTTTTTTTGGCTTGCCACAATCAAACTATAGACGAAGTTAGAGTTTGAAAACATAATGTGTAGTTCTCGAAAATACCTTCCCAATGGGCTATCACGTGCCTAAAACGAAGGTCGTATGAAAAATTTATGACCCTAAGAAGTTGAGGTACCAAATTACCCATTTGGGTGCACATAACTTTTGGCATTTCATCTCCTAGGGTTAGGTTTTTGGATGTCTAGGGTTTTGGAAATCATGAGTAATGTTAAAAATGCCTCTGGAGCCTCATTG
>ML889268.1:0-13227 GCA_009831015.1 Picea engelmannii
GTTCACTTTCCTTCCACAGGTGACACTGAAAGACTACAAATGTGCTGAAGCTGTGGCCAATAGCAACAATTTTAGATAGGGACCTTCCTCTATTCAATCCAAAAAGGAAAAAGGCAAGTCACATGAGAGACATCAGTCAAAAACTGATAACCTCCTGTCATAAACATTCGATACTTGCAGATATAGAATCTTTTAAACCGAATAATAAGAGTCTTGCAAAAGCTGGGACTCATACAACTTACAAGCCTTGTGAACAAAGCAAAGCAAATTTGCAAAAGCCACTGATGTCAGAATGCACTGATTCATTAGCATACTTTCAAAGAAATTTTAGATATGCCCCTGGAAGAGGCTCAGGTGCTCCTGAGTTCCCATAATTAACCTATCTGTTTGGTAGTCACTTGCTAAAAATTGCGTCGTTCACAAATATAGTCGAACTCTTTGCATCTCATGCTTTCATGGGTGGTAATGTGTATACTTGATCCTCTACAACTGCCTTTATTGTCCTTGGAGATAGAAAAAACTATTTATCTAGTCGAGAGCCTCTAAACATGGGGGCTGCAACAACGGAGGCAACCAGCACATTGGCAAAATATCAGCAACAAAGTGGACACCTCATACCGCACAAGCCCTTTTCCATAGCCAAAGGCTTTGAAAGCAGGAAGAGCTTTGTATTAATTGTGTCACAAACCCTCGCCATTTAGGATGAAAACCTGCTTGAATACACACTGTTAAGAGAAACATTAATATTGCCAAGAGCAATCCTTGGCTCCAACTGTAATCATCTTTGAATTCTACAGATAAGGTTCTACAGAAATTAGGGTTCAAAAAGCATGCTCTATTTGTGACCGTAAGGAATAACTATGAAAATCTATCTAAGCAAAATCCAAATATCTTGAAATCAATCTGGAAAATCTGTCATCACAAAAGTTAGCATCTGCATAATCAGTTTCCAAGGGCAACCTTGGTTTTGGCCAATATTTGGACGCACATATTTTTCAATGATTTCATATCTTATAAATCCCTCTTCATACTCTCCTTGGAGTGCCAGAAGCTTTGATCATGTGGCTAGTTGATGCCCATTTGTTATTTCTGCTAAATGAGTATTTTTAGTTCATTGGCATGGATACATTACAGTAAAATTACATAGTTATTTTATGGGAATCGCTGTATTCCATTGAACATTGCAGTATTGAACTCATAGGCACTGGCATGTTTTGTTGATGTAACTGCACAACAACTCTAGTGTTGCATTTGTGGACAAATTTAAAAATAGTATTGATTATTGGATAGTTTCCAGGTAGAGGATACTATTTGTAAAAGTGCAAAGAAAGGTTTGACACCATCCCAGATCGGTGTCCTTCTCCGTGACAGTCAAGGTATTCCCCAAGTCGGGACTGTCACTGGCAGCAAAATTTTGCGAATTTTGAAGGGCAATGGTATGTATGTTTTGTCTATCAAGTTTAAGGCAGAGTACTTCAGTATATTGTTTACTGTACGAATAGTATATGTTTGTAATAAGGAGTTGATGACTGTTATTGGCAGGACTTGCACCTCAAATTCCCGAGGATTTATACCATCTTATCAAGAAGGCAGTTGCAGTTAGGAAGCATCTCGAGAAGAACCGTAAGGACAAGGATTCAAAGTTCAGGCTAATATTGATAGAAAGTAGAGTCCACCGCCTGGCAAGATACTACAAGCGAACCAAGAAACTTCCTCCCAATTGGAAATAGTGAGTAAAATATTCACCATCTTCTGTTGTGAATCAACCAGAATATAATTCAGAGTGTTTAAGGTGTTTTATTCAGGTAGTGACAGCTCGTTATAAGACAGATGTAACCAAGATATGGACAGAAAATATGGTCAGAGCACTGTAGGAAAAAACTAAACAGGACCTATTCCTTTCTTCCCTTGATCATTGGAATCTAATTTAATAACTTAGAAAAATCACCAGAGAAGTGAAAACTAGAAAAATCGTAGCTTCATCCGGCTGGTTTTGCTTATCTAACATGGAAGGAGTTGAGAGTGCTCATGTAACGTGGAAAGATTAGAGAGGGCCACTGGAAGCTGATGGTGCAAGGTTTTGAAGCCTGTGATCAACCTTGAAAGATACCAATGGAGACACGTGCTGTTCTATTATAACCGTGTTGGGTTATGTAGATGTGGGTATTTGTCCCATTGCTGGTTGGATTGATGGATAAAGCGAACACAGTTACGACTTCATTCTCACTGTTGGTCCGAGGGAAAAAAAATCATTAGGGAACCAAAAAACTTGGTTACCAAGTATTTTTCATCGTTAAATTGCTCATATAAAATGTATTAAGGGCCACAAAATGCACGATTTGCAATGAAAAGTTCTTATAAGAGTGCATTGCAGATGCAGCGATCTGTGTTGTCAATCCTGCAAGACAAAAGAACACACATAGCTTCATATCTTTTTTGTAGTTAATATGCGTGAATGAATAGTGGCTTTGCACTTAATCCAGATGGAAACATAAGCCATAGTAAGCTTCTGGTAGTGATGTAGAGTGATTTAATGCGTAACAAGTATTGAAGGTTTCATATCTATTTTTGTAGTTTAATATGCATGAATGGTAGTGATGTAGGGGGATTTAATGAGTGAGATGTATTGAATTTTATAGTCTTTGAAAGATGATTGAACAGTAATTTTTTCCCAGTGTGATTGTTTAAAGTTCCCTACCAATTTTTTCCTTGGCCTATAATGTGAGATTTTCAAGTCTTATGCCCTGAATTGAGGCTGCCCCTAACTGAGGCGATTTCTGGAAATCTGACATGTACGAAGATCCTCAAAGTAGTCTCCATATTCTCCAATCTCTTCTCTGTCAATCCTCTCATTTGACACCCAGCCTAACTCTCTGACTAATTTGCTTTAGAAAGGCTATTAGTGAAGGGTAAAGGGTGATGCACGCAATCTACTCTGCACAACGCAGTTTAAAATACTGCACACCAAACAAGCTACGCGACAGAGTTCTCAAGACCACTGCGCAGTGCACAGACTGTTTAGATTGTTGTGCGCTGTGAATACACACACTAAATAAAATTATTTACGAATGTGGAATAAAACAGTGCTATGCTTTAGCATGTAAACTCAGAAATAACACAGAAACTTGTCTAAACACAAAATACTTGATATTAATGAACTTCGGCATAGTGCGCTCGGATTTTACAATATATAGTGACAAAAATGAGCTTCGGCTCTAATACTTCTTCTGTCAACTCTTCAGACCGACTCAACATTTAACTCAACCATAATTACGACTGACTCTTCAACCACTTAATTTAATTGGGATAGATAGAATTTGGCTTCATTTATAGTTCTCTTGCTTGCCGACTGACTTTTGATTAAGTATGTGACTTTGCATTTGCAGATTGTCTGACTGACATTTTGACTACTGACAAATTTCGACTGACAGACAAATCAGCGGTGATGTGAAGATCTCACCGACTTGTAATTACAGTTTCCAACACTCCCCCTTAATTATAAGTTGGTGGAGTTACAAAAGAAAATAACATCAAAATTTTGAGTTTTCATTTTACTGTCACTCATCTGTTACTGCGCGGATTCCCAGACTACTACGCAGATGCTGAAATGCATCTCTTGCTAAAGCCTTTGTAAAAATGTCTGCAATTTGTTCTTTTGACCTGCAAAATTCTAAGCATATCTCTTTGTTATTCACCAATTCTCTGATGAAATGATACCTCGTATCAATGTGCCTGGTTTTCTTGTGAAACACATGATTCTTTGATAACATGATGGTTGAATTGTTGTCACGGAAAATTGTAGTTGGTTCATGTTGTTCCTTCAACAAACCTCTTAACATCCTTCTCATCCATACTACTTGACAAGTTGCGCTTGTGGCTATGACGTACTCTGCTTCTACTAAAGAAAGTGTCACTATGGGCTGCTTCCTTGATGCCCATGATACCATACCTGTTCCATAATGAAATGTGTACCCAGAGGTACTTTTCCTGTCATCAATACATACTGCCTCCACATGAGTTTGAAATTTTCTGAAGTGGATTACTTTATGCCAAAATCTTTTGTTCCATTCACATATATCAAGATTCTTTTTCCCGCTTTCCAATGTGATTATTTTGGAATTTCCATGAACCTTGAGATTAGGCTCACTCCATACATAATATCAGGTCTTGTTGCTATTAGATACATAAGACTGCCTACTAGTCTTTTAAACAGTGTGGGATCCATTTTGGACCCTCTATCTTCCTTGCTTAACTTCAATCCTGTTATGATAGGTGTTGGTGCTGCTTTTTTATTCACCATATTGAATCTCTTCAATATTTCATGTGCATACTTGGACTGTGAGATAAATATACCATTTTTGGACTGGTGCACTTATATTCCTAGAAAATACCTCATTAGCCCCAAATCAGTCATTTCAAATTCATCCTTCATGACTGACTTGAAATCTTCTATGCCAAAGTCACCTGTAAATATCAAATCATCCACATATAAACAAACAATTAACACATTACCTTGTTGATTTGATTTGATGTACAATGTTGGCTCATTTTCGTTTCTCTGAAATCCGTTCTGTGTGAGATAGGAATCTATGCGATTGTACCCAGCTCTCGAAGCTTGCTTTAATCCATGCAGTTCTTTCTTTAATCGTTATACTTTGTTTTCTTGTCCTGGAACCTCATAACCTTGTGGGTGACTTCCTCTTTGACAGCTTCTTCAAAAGTTAATGGATCATCTATTTGTGAAAACAAAGCAAAGATTGAAAATGAATTTGTTGTGTCTTCATTATAGATGTCGAGCAGAATTCTTGTCTTTCTTGGTAACAAACTTGCTAATGTTGGATCTGGAGAAGTAGAAGTATTTGGACTGCTTGTTGGTGTTTGTTGCGCTCTAGGTGTGGACTACGCACTTGTTGTTCTTATTGGAGTATTCTGTGTAGTAATTTGCGTTGCAGTGCCAAGTGTAGATGGAACTGTGCATTGTCCTATGTATGTTGTTTGTACCACTTCATTCTCTTTGTCATCATGCTCCATTGCGATAATTATTTTTACTGTCTTTTCCATTGTTCCATCCCATGCTTCATTCTCTACGATCTGAACATCACGGTTGATTATGACTTTTCTTGCGACTGGGTCATACAACTTGTATCCTTGTGTTTCTTCATAATACCCAACAAATATACATTTTTGTCCTTTTTTGTCCAGCTTCCTTCTCAGTTCATCTGGAACATGTGTGTATGCGACGCAACCAAAAACTCTTAAATGCGCCACATTATGCTTTAATCATGTCCATGCTCCGTGAGGAATTCTATTTTTCCCACTCTTTCTTGGACATATGTTCAAGATGTATATTGTAGTTGCTACTACCTCAGCCCAATACTCATTTGACAAATGTTTCATTATCAGCATATTGCACGCCATTTTCGTGATGGTTATGTTCTTTCTCTCTGTGGCACCATTCTGTTGTGGTGTGTATCGCGCAGTAATATACTTGTAGATGCCATGAACTTTACAAAAGTTCTAAAATTCTCTTGACATGTATTCTCCTCCTCTATATGTTCTTAGACACTTAATAACCACTATGTTTCTCCACAAGTGATTTAAACTGTTGAAAACAACCCAATGCGTTAGATTTATGCTTTAGAAAATAAATCCATGTCTTTCTTGAGAAATCATCGATGAATGTTAGAAAATAAATACTGCCTCCTATAGACGGAGTTTTCATTGGTCCACAAATATCAGAATGTATTATTTCCAGTGGAGCTTTTTCTCTGTATGACTTTCCAACTGGAAATGATTCTCTTTGTTGCTTGCCAAATATGCAACCTTCACATATCTTACGCCATAAACATAGGGCGAGTTTGGTTATTTGTGTTGTGTGACTGATCTTGACTTTGCTTGTTCTGATTATACTATCTCTTTATGCACTCATATGCATAATGTCCATACTTTTTACAGTAATGGCATTGAATATTTGTTTTGTCACTTCTTTGACAAGTTGACTAGATGGTAGGGTTTTGACCTCCTCCACTAGTGTTTCCAGGATTGCTACTGCATCCGCTTCTTTCGGAACTTCTTCCTCTGCCTCTAGAGTTAGCTCTCCCCCTTCCTCTTCCACGGCTTATAGAAGACTGTGCGGAAAAATCATTTTCTAATGGCATATTCGACCTTTTCAATCTATGTTCATGATTGATGAGGGAAGCTTGCAATTCATCTAGGTTGAACTGACTCAGGTCTTTGCCTTCTTCTAGGGTTACAACAAGAGTATCAAATTTAGGAGGAAGACTCCTAAGAACTTTCTCAACAACTTTTCTATCATCTATGATTTCACCGTGAGACTTAATTTGATTTATCAGTCCAATGACTTGTGTGTAGAAAGAATCTACCGTGTTTGAATCTTTCATTGACATAGTTTCAAAATCTCTTCTAAGAATCTTAATTTGTGCAGTTTTTACTTTATCCATACCTTGATAAGTGGTTTGTAATATATCCCATGCTTCCTTGGCTTGCTTTGTTGATGCAACTCTTGGAAGTATGCTCTCATGCATGGCTTGATGTATATAAAACAACACCTTTCCATCCTTCTTTCTTTGTTCTTTCAAGACATCTTTCTCAACTTGTGTGAGGGCGTTATATTGTGCCTAATTTGTCAGTTCAACATAAACATTTTAGACTATCTCCCATACATCTTGACCTCGGAACAAAGCCTTCATGATCAAGGACCACATCTCATAGTTCTTGCCTATAAAAGTGGGAGGTTGCAAATTTGAGGTAGAAGCCATTTTTTTTTTACTTTCAATAGAGTTTTTGCTCTGACAAACTTGTTCTGGTAGAACCTGCTCTGATACCAAATTCAAGGGTAAAGGGGGATGCACGTATTTTACTCTTCACAACTCAGTTTAAAATACCGTGCATCAAATAGGCTACAAGACAGAGTTCTCAAGACCATTGCGCAGTGCACAGACTGCTCATATTATTGCGCACTATGAATACACACACTAAATAAAATTATTTACGAATGTGGAATAAAAAAGTGCTATGCTTTAGCATGTAAACTCAGAAATAACACATAAACTTGTCTAAACAAAAAATATTTGATATTAATGAACTTCGGCGCAGTGCTCTCGGATTACAAAATGTAGTGACAAAAATGAGCTTCAGCTCTGATACTTCTTATGTCAACTCTCTAGTCGTTGTTGGTTCTTGAACTTCTTCTTTGCATCCCTCTCTCCTTTCCTTTATGTCTCTATCTATCCATATGTTCTAACTAAGAAACTCATACTTATATAAACTTCCTTCAGAAGCTAAGACCAACTCAACATTTAACTCAACCATAATTACGATTGACTCTTCAACCACTTAATTTAATTGGGGAAAATAGAATTCGGCTTCATTTATAGTTCTCATGCTTGTCGACTGACTTTTGAGTAAGTATTGTATGTCATTGAAAGTTGTTTTTTTATATTATTGAAATAAGTGTGCAATTGAAATTCTTGAGTTTTGAAAGTTAGTTCAAGTAGTCATGAGTTAGATGTGAGATCTCTCCCTAATTTCATATTTAAATCTCTTAATTTCCTTGAGGAAGTATTGTATGTCATTGAAAGTTGTTTTTTTATATTATTGAAATAAGTGTGCAATTGAAATTCTTGAGTTTTGAAAGTTAGTTCAAGTAGTCATGAGTTAGATGTGAGATCTCTCCCTAATTTCATATTTAAATCTCTTAATTTCCTTGAGGTTAGGTTCCTGAAACTTAGACACCAACCATTTACTTTAATTACTATAAAAAGTCTCTAAAAATTTCTTGTGAAGAAAGATGCAAACCTAATTTTGTTAAAGCAAAAACACAATTTTTTTAAAGATAAAAACAAATAAATCACTATGTTATAGAATAAAATATAATACATTGTTTCTTGAAGCATATTTTTGAGCATTTTGTTTTTTAAAAGATCAAACCTAATTTTTTTATAAGCAAAAGCACAAATTTTTAAAAAAATAGAAACAAATAAAATCACTCTATTATACAATAAAATATAATACATTCTTAGCATATTTTTTAGCTTTGTGTTTTGTATAATAAATCCACTATATTATAGCTCTTAACTCACTTGTTCCTAGGGCAATCCTAAGCTCTTTATCAATATGATTTCTAATTATAAAAAGCCTCCTATAACCCATTTGTTAGTCTAATTATAAAAATTATTCTATTGTTTGTTTACCCTTTCATCATCTAAAACTTAGGGGATCTTTTATGAGGAGGTTGTCATTAGCTTGAATTATTTGCCTCTTTTTATTTTGAGATTCTCTCACTTCCATGGTTATCTCTTGTCTTCTCTGGAAACCCTAAGTATAAGCTTATGTCCATGAATTCCATGAATTGAGGTTGTCGCTAACTGAGGTGACTTCTGAAAATATGATATGGATGAAGATCTCAGTGGTAAATTTTTTGAGTTTCTAAAGTTAGTTCAAGTATTCATGAGTGAGATGAGTCAGATGTGAGATCTCTCCCCATGTTGAAGAGGTCACATAGATTACCTAGGGGTTAGGTTCCTAGAACTTAGACTTCAATGGTTTACTTTGATTAGTGCAAAAGTCTCTAAAAATTTCTTATCAAGAGATATGCAAACCTAATTTCGTTATAAGCAAAAGTAAAAAACAAATTTGCATTCCCTTGTGATTTTAGAAGTTAAAACATAAGGGATATTTTATGATTTTAGAAGTTAAAACATAAGGGATATTTTATGATTTTAGAAGTTAAAACATAGGGTAGGTTTCTCTCTTCCATGGTTATCTATTATGGACTGATTATATTCCTTTATAAGTCATAAAGTAGACAAATGAGACCTAAGTGTTTTAAGGAATAAAATTTCCTTTGTTGGCATTTTTTTATGGCTATTTTATCTTTATTTCCATTTGGATTTTCACACATCATTCCTCCCAATATTTGATAATATATATTTGCATCTCTTGGATAGAGCCATCATTTCCTCTTTCTCACTTGGTATTCTCTTTTCTTCTCTTTTCCATAGTCATTTATTGATTGGCTACCTATCTTTGGATTCTAAGATTATAATTCATTAGATAGATAGATGAGACTATATCTTTCAAGTATAAAATTTCATTTGTTCCTTTCTTCTTGTATATTGGTATCTTTGTAGAATGTTTAAACTCTCATTTGAGATAAATTCTTAAATCTCAAGAAAGAATTTGGTGTAACTAAGAGGGAGGTACCATCTCTTGGATAGAGCCATCATTTCCTCTTTCTCAAGTGGTATTCTCTTTTCTTCTCTTTTCCATAGTGATTTATTGATTGGCTACCAACCTTTGGATTCTAAGATTATAATTCATGATAGATAAGACCAGGTCTTTCAAGCATAAAATTGCATTTGCTCCTTTCTTCTTGTATATTGGTATCTTTGTAGAATGTTCCCTCATTAGAGATAAATTCTTAAAGCTCAAGAAATAATTTGGTGTAACTAAGAGGACTATAGGCCATCTCTCCATCCATCTCTCCTTTAGCTTACCTTGGATAGAATTAATAGAAATTTGCAATAAGGTCCAAGGTGAAGTGAAGAGAAGTTCTAGCAAAACATTTTTTTATGGATTGAATAAAATAAGTGGATGGAAGGACCACATAGTATTGTCTTTCTAATGGGCAATGGGGTCAAAACAAGTATCAAATGGGGGGGGAGAGGGTTATCCTAGTGATGGAAGGAGAATAATATGGTTGAAACACTCAAGCTGCATTGACTCTTTCCTTGTTGTCCCAAATTGTAGAAATATAGGGACACCATTACATATAACATCCAAAACTTATGGAGATTATGGTCTTCAAAATGAAATGTGTGTAAAAGTGATAAGAAAAAATGCAACACATACAACATCCAAAGGATAACATAATAGAACATGGAGAGATCCTACCAAGTTGTTACTCTATAAACATATGTAAATATTTTACAACAAGAGAAATAACAATAAAGATATGTAAGATTCCTCACCCATGAGATAATTGAGTTGATACTCCAAAAGTATCCAATAGATATTAAATTAAGCTATAAAGCATTTCTCCCCCAATCCAACCATGAGGAATAATGAAGAGAGAAAACCCTTATATAGGTTTGAGCTCCATCTTCATTTACGATAAAATATGTTATTTTCTTAGATCCACTAATTTCTTCAAGAAATGTAATAGAATAACCTCTCCGACAACCTCATACTCCAAAAAGTATCCAATAAATCTTCAATTAAGCTCTAATATATTTCTGCCTCAATCCAACCAAGAGAAATAATGAAGAGAGCAAACCCTTATATAGGTTTGAGCTCCATCTTCATTTACAATAAAATATGAATTGATTTCCTAGATCCACTAATTTCTCCAAGAAATGTAATAGAATAATCTCTCCAACAACCTCATTACTCCAAAAAGTATCCAATAAATCTTCAATTAAGCTCTAAGATATTTCTACCTTAATCCAACCATGAGAAATAATGAAGAGAGCAAACCCTTATATAGGTTTGAGCTCCATCTTCATTTACAATAAAATATGAATTGATTTCCTAGATCCACTAATTTCTCCAAGAAATGTAATAGAATAACCTCTCCAACAACCTCATTACTAAGTAGCAATGATTTGTTGAGATCCACTTTCTTCTCCAAGAACAATGAATAAAAATATGCTAGGAAAACAATATAATAATGGTCAATAACAAACTCCATGAGACAAGTCAACAAATATAACAAGGGAATTGGTTATACAACAAAATCCAAAAATATTAAGTGTGAAGTCAAAATTTTAGGTAAGAAGTCCTCCATGAAATAATGTGAAAGACCTCAATAGATGGCATGTATGGTATCATGAATAAAATGTCCCATTAATAGTAATGTGTTAGAATTAGGGAGAAGAAAACATAAAACATACTTTTTAAATTTTTTGTTAACTAGATCAACAATAACACAGTAGATCTAAATAAAAAACTATGATTAGAGATGAATAAGAAATACATCTTTTGTTAACTATATCAACAGTAACACAACAGATCTAAATAAAAAAACTCTGATTAGAGATGAATAAGAAATACAATAGATTTGAAACACTACAGTTAGATCTAAACGAAAAATATTTGAGTATGCAAGTAGTAGATCTAAACTAAACAAATATTTTTGAGTAATGCAAACTAGTAGATCTGAACCAAAAATAATTATAGATCTAGAACATTAAATATTTCTCAATATTTCTCAGCATTTCAAATAGTAGATCTGAGTATAAAAAATAAATCAAACTGAAGTGCAACTACAACTTACCTCTAAAAATTACCTCTTTGTAATGAAGGAAGAGCTTGGCACACAAGTGAGATGTTAAGCCTCTGGATTTATGCTCAGACATAGTCTTGGACTCATGGATCAACCACTAAGGTTTAGATCTCTATGGAATATAGGATTGTTTTTCCACCATAGAAAAACCACAAAGAAAAGACAGTCATGGCCCTCAAAGTTTTATGCTCTGCACATAGGAGTAAACAGAAGCCTAAAGGGGAGGGTCTACTACCCACCATATGGATCTCACACAGATGGTCGATTTCTTAGAATAGGACAGATCTGAGAGTAGGGTGGCCCACTCCTAGAATAGGACAAATCTGAGTAGTAGTAGTAACCTATGAGAAACAAACAAGTCAGCAAGAGAACCACCAGTAGCACAGTACTTCAAAAACACCTTCCAGCACAAGAAAATGAACCAAAACTGAACAATCAAGGAGGTCGTTGTTCTGAGGAAGAAAACCTCAGAGATTATCTACCACTTAGAGGAGGAGAGAGTAAGTAAGTGTTAGAATATAATTTTAGGCTAGGGCTTAGGTTAATAAAAATAATAATTAATATAATGACATATTAATTAATATAAATATTAAATTAATATGTCATGTTAAATATTAATTAATATTTCTATTTTAATATCACTAAGCCCTAAAACAAAAATACAAACCCCACTCAAACCCAAACTCAAAAAACAAAGGGTGAAGGAAAAGGGGTTTTCTTAGTGGAAAAACATGCCCATATGTTTCTCAAGGTGACCAATAAACTTTATCATCACTGCATAAAGGGTACATCACACAATGTGGTCATGCCCATCTTCATAGTCTCTCCTAGGTCCTATGGACCATCCTGGGAGAGAGGAAGAGGATCACACACCAACACATCTTGGTATTACACCAAGATCTACCTAGCCAAAGACTAGGTTGCCCCAAAACACATCTAGGGTCTTACCCACCAAGGATCAACCCAAGCTTTAGGCATGGGTACCCTGTAACACATCTAGGGGCCCTAGACACTTCTAGGGACTTATATCAACCACCAAGGAAAACATCCGAGGATCAATCCAAGCTCAGAGAGGATTCTGTTAAGGTCCTAACCCGCACATAGGTAGATCAATGTATTCGGATGTAATAAAGGTCAATATTAATAAGACCTTTCAATAAAATAGAATAAGGCAGATGTAAGAAGACCTAATATAAGCTTCTTCTTCTAGAAGGATCTTCCTCTAGATGCTTCTCTTAATAGACATATTTAGTATAAATAAGGGTCGAGGGTATGAAAACCCTAGCGGGAAGATTATTGTAATAGAGCGCTGCTCGACTGGAGGTTGCCCCCTCGAAGAGGCCTGTGAACATTGCTATATGAATCAAAGTGTTGTTCTGTTGCTATTTCGTATATCATTTCTGTGTATTGTGAAGATTATGATGGATATTTTACTGTTATTCTGTCATTTCTAGCATTTCATTTATGTTCTACAAATTTTATATATCTGGTATCTTGCAAGTGGTATCAGAGCACTTTCCTTGGCAGAAATTGTGGGTATTTTTTTTCAGGGTAGAGACGTATTCCGGCGTCTTTAAGCCATAGAGATCTATTGTTACACGCATAAACCCGCAATTGACGGATTCATACATGCAGGAAATACAAGTGGTTCTTAAGCTTACATCTGTTAGCCACCCTTGTAACCCCTGTTGGTACCCCTTCGAGTGGTAGTGCATCAGACAGCACCTGTGTACGGATCAACCTAGATTTCTTGAAGCCCTCTGTAGATAAACCTATCGACCGTCGGACTACTATAGTGTCACCGAGAACAACACTCGGGAAGATACTCTCTAGTACCTGGGTAGTCGGGTAGTACGGCTAAGGGTACGGTCTATCCTCCTTAGTTAGTGCCCTGAGATATTGGGCCGAGTACTACTGTTGGA
>ML889268.1:13327-24144 GCA_009831015.1 Picea engelmannii
CGGTCGACCAAACACTTACAGTCCGAGAGGATATCCTTCGTACCCTTAAAGAGAACTTGGTCATGGCCCAGAATAGAATGAAGCAGCAAGCAGATCAAGGTCGCTCGGAATGTCAATTTGTAGAAGGGGATCAGGTGTTTCTGTGACTGCAACCATATAAGCAAACTTCCCTCAAGGTCGAGCAGTGTCAGAAGCTAGCACCCAAATTTTATGTCCCTTACACAGTCCTAAAGCATGTGGGACAAGTCGCATATCAGTTAGCTTTGCCCAGTCAGTCGAAGCTACATCCGGTTTTTCATGTTTCATGCTTGAAGAAGGTGATTGGAACCAGGTGCCACATTCAAACCAACCTTCCAGAGTTAGCTGAAGAAGGATCCATTTGGCTACAACCAGAAGCAGTTTTGGACCAGCGGGAGCGTCGCCTACGTCAGAGAACCATCAAGGAAGTTCTAGTAAAGTGGAAAGATATGACTCCAGCAGATGCCACTTGGGAACCAGCTACCATTCTGCGGCAGTTTCCAAATCTCAAGCCTTGAGGACAAGGTTGTTTTTAAGGGGGCGGACATGTTAGGTCCTAACCCGCACATAGGTAGATCAATGTATTTGGATGTAATAAAGGTCAATATTAATAAGACCTTTCAATAAAATAGACTAAGGTGGATGTAAGAAGACCTAATAGAAGCTTCCGCTTCTAGAAGGATCTTCCTCTAGATGCTTCTCTTAATAGACATATTTAGTATAAATAAGGGTCGAGGGTATGAAAACCCTAGCAGGAAGATTATTGTAATAGAGCGCTGCTCGACTGGAGGTTTCCCCCTCGAAGAGGCCTGTGAACATTGCTATCTGAATCAAAGTGTTGTTCTGTTGCTATTTTGTATATCATTTCTGTGTATTGTGAAGATTATGCTGGATATTTTACTGTTATTCTATCATTTCTAGCATTTCATTTATGTTCTGCATATTTTATATATCTGGTATCTTGCAGATTCCCTATAACATATCCAGGGGCCCTAGTATACATCTAGGGTCTTTACTGCTTGGTCCTAGAAAAATAACCCCAGTCATCTATTGGGGGCCCACACAAGGGTATTTCTGCTTGGTTCTAGATCAAGAACCCCAGTCGTCTACATGGAGCCCTCACAAGGGTCTTTTTCCATGGCTCTAATTGCTTGGTCCCAGACCAAGAACCCCAGGAGTGTACTAGGGGCCCTAGTCCACAACTAGGGTCTTATACCATCCTCCAGGAGATTGGATCTTGCAGCTACATTAAATTCAACACTCCCTCTTAGAAAGAGAGGCATTCTCATCAACACCAAGCTTGTCTCGAAAGCACACAAAAATTTTCAAGGATAGTCGCTTGGTCAAAATATCTATCATCTTCTCTACCGTCGAAACATATTGAATACTGAGAATGTTATTCTACACCATGTTCGAACATAGTGATATCTCATTTCAATGTGCTTCGACTTGTCATGAAACACCGGAATCTTGAAGAGATTTAAACAACTATGGTTGCCACACTGGATGATTGTGGGTTCTTGCTCTGCACAAGTAGCTTCTTGAGCCATACTGCTTCTTTTCTAGCAGCACTTGCAATAATGTATTATGCTTCTACAGTGTTCTGGGCTATGGAGCCCCATTTCCTACTGGACCAGGAGAACATAGTTGAACCCAAGCTAAAGCAATATCTGGAAGCACTCTTTTGATCCATTGTACTACTCATCTAATCTGAATGTGTAAAACCATGAATCATTTCACCTCCACTGAAGTGTATCTAGGCCCATAGGCTATAGTCTCTCGAACATATCTTAGAAAAGGTTTGGAAACAACCATAAGAATATGCTTCGGTTCACACATGAGTTGGATGAGGGTATTCACTTCATGATAAATATCTGGTTTGGTGTGTATAAGATACATTAAGAACCTAATGAGGTCTTCCGGATCTGAAATTGTAGCTTGATCTTGTAACTTCTATAGTTTGTAAAACATCGGTGTGGATATGGACTTACAGTCCAACATGCCCAGTCTATGGAGCATATCAACTGTGTAATTTTATCTTGTGAGAGAAGCATCTCACCTAGTTTATGTCACACCTCTAAGCTCAGAAAAATAATGCAAAAGACCCAAGTCTTCCATTTCAACTTCTGTTGAAGAGCTCCCTCTTAGTCTGAGCTATCAAAAATTTCCTTTCCTGTAAGGAACAGATCATCCTAAGATAACAGGATGATTTTGTACAATCTTTATATAATTATTGGGATCTTCAATACTCTTGGTGAACCCAAGACTCTGTAGAGAGACTGTCAATACTTTGCATACCAAGCTCTTGGAACTTGTTATAATCTATGGGATTCTTTCCCATGGATACCCTCTTGCTTAACTTCACTATTAATAAAAATCATTCTTAACATCTATCTAGTGAATTTTTCAAATCAAAAATTGTGACAAGAGAGATAAGGATCGTAGTGGAAGTAAGGATCTTGTCATAGATAATCCCTTATTTCTGAGAGAAGTCATGAGTCACAAGTTTAACCTTAATACTACCATCTGTTGTAGTTCATGGTCTAACTCATATGTAGGGATTGTTTCCTTCGAGTCTCATAAAATGCCTGCCTCCCTGCATGTGCAAACTCGCTCCCTCGTAGCCTATAAGATCCTTTGACTCTGATCTGGTGTCATATCTCTTCAAGTTGTTCTTGGTTCCAGTACCAAGTTTAATATGAAAAGTTGATTCAGACTTGTTGAGCTCCTTTTCCAAGGATAATGGCTCAATTACAATCTAAGGACTCTCGATCAAAAGGAGATATTTGTAGGGTTCCCAAAACAAGGAAAAATACCCCAACTACCAAGATAATTTGTTGGATTCCTTAACCAAGAAAATAACCCAAGGTTACATGTTGTCTTTCATATCAAAGATAATAGAACAACATATTGTTGGGTTTCCAAACTAAGGATAAAGACCTAGCTTACATCAATTTATAATAAATATGTGTTGAGATCACAGCTTCCTTGGTCATATAACAAAAATACACATTAGATTCTGACAGTATTCCATTAAAACATAGTTTCATAAATATGACAAGAAGGTAAACATAGCTCTTCTTGTTTTCATTTGTAGTCACAAAAATGAATGTAAATGGAGTATCCATGAAATTTCTTAGGTTGAAGACATACTTGTACTTTGCAGTCTATTACCAACTCAAACTATCTAAGACATCTTATGTGTATGTAGATGTTTGATATAAATCCGTTAGTTCAAGTAATTCCATATCCTTAAGAGATTATCCCATTGTCCTGTGGATAATATAGTATTCATCCATATGATACGAGTCAACAATACGTCTTAAAGAATGAGGCCAAAGACTGCATTGTCCCAAATTGTGTTCTTACAAAAGTCAATCCTCACATGATTTTCTCAAAGCCAAACACCAAATTCATTCTTAAGTTTCCACCACTCAATGTATTGTGGTTAACTTTAAAGCTTGTGTACTCTTTGTAGTACAAAACATATGGATGACCATTAAGTGCATAAGGTGCTATCATTAACTGAAGTTACACAGTTTCCCATTAAAATTCATTTATCAATGATTTAGTCAATGCCAATGTAATTTATCAAAAGCTTATTAAATGAAATCTAAGAACTCACCAAGCATTAGTAACAATAACATTATAAAAGTTGAAACCTATCTCTTGTGATCTTCAAGATGATGGTTACATTCCCAAGCATTGTGTATTATATCTTCAACTAAATTGGCCTAGCTCAGAAGTGAGAAAGGGTTACTGGAGGTAAGTGTTATCATTTAATTTTCAGTCAAAAAGAAAGGAGAAAAGTCTTGAAACTCAATAGATAATCAAGGGTAAACTAGAGGATCTACTAGGAGTCCCCCTTCATAAAACCAAGGACCCTCCAAAGATAAAGGACCCTAGTCAATAAACAAGATAGTCTTTCACTATCCTCTCCACATCAATCAGTCCAAATAAAATGTGTAATGGATATCTTCTTGTCATAGAGGTAGTCCCAACTGAGAGAAGCATGGTGTGGTGTTTAGACTTTGTTAAAGCAGAGGCCAAACTAAAGAGTCATTTTTTTTGGCTCAAGTAGAGCTTGCCACAGTCATTCAAATATCACTTGCTAATTAAATGCAGAGTTAACAACCTTCAAAACTTTCCAAGTTTGTTAGTGACACAAGGGTTTAGAGGTGCAGAAGCAACTTCCAAGGAGTATCTTTATGTTGGCTAGGATACATGCTAGACGAGGTCTCTACACCAATTCTTTGAAGGAACAATGCTTAACATGTGGATATGGTTATTAGGTATTGGACCTTGACTAACAATGCTCGATTAATATTAGAGAGATTGAACTTTATTTTATGCTCAATTTGTTCTAGTCATTTTCTTAATGTTAGTATTGAGGGAAATGAAAATAATTCAAGTTCCTTTCCAAAGGCATAATTGAGTACTAAACAATTAAATTTTCCCAAGAGGTTTCAGGTATGGATAAAACAGACTGCTAAAGCGAGTGATGGTTGACAATAATCTTGTTCCAAGCCTTGCTATCTGAGTGTATAATATACACACATATCATAGCATGGAGTAAGAGACGAAGATGTCCAATGAGAATGTGTTTCATTATTAATATTTTCCAAGGGTTTGAAAATCCATTGTATTCATACTATTGGGCCTCGTTAAAGATAAAAACAAATCTAAGACAACTAGAGACATCTACTCCCCTTGTAACTTAACAATATGGAAACTATGTTCCCTTTCTCTAACCCCCAAAGGAAAGCATTAAGGGTGTGGAAGGGGATTAGATATGGCTTGGATATGCTCCTATAATCATCCCAGTCTTGTTGTTTAATAATCTCAGATTTTTCATGGACCTATGGTTGCCTCGGCCTTAGAACAGGCTGAGAGTAATGAAGGAGACATACTGATAACTAGAGATGATCTAAAAGAAAGCTTACTTCTGATCTGCAAAACAAACCCTAAGAAGAGGATCTATGCATGCTTAAGTATGCAACTCTTGAGCTCTTTTCACACCCTAAGCTCTGAAACCATGTTAGAATTAGGGAGAAGAACAAAAAACATACTTTTCAAATTTATCTTAACTAGATCAGTAGTAAGATAGTAGATCTAAATAAAAAACTTTGATCAAAGATTAATAAGAAATATAGTAGATCTGAAACACTACAATTAGATCTAAACAAAAAATATTTATGAGTATGCAGAGTAGTAGATCTAAACTAAACAAATATTTATGAGTAATGAAAACTAGTAGATCTAAACCAAAAATAATAATAGATCTAGAACATTAAATATTTCTCAGCATTTCAAATTGTACATCTGAGTATAAAAAATAATCAAACTAAAGTGCAACTACAACTTACCTCTGAAAGTTACCTGCGTAATGAAGGAAGAGCTTGGCACACAAGTGAGATGTTAAGCCTCTGAATTTATGCTCAGACATAGTCTTGGACTCATGGATCAACCACTAAGGGTTAGATCTCTATCAAAGGGAATATAGGACTGTTTTTCCACCATAGAAAAACCACGAAGAAAAGACAAGAAACCCCAAACTGATTTTTGGAAGTAAACCCTTATCTCATCCACACATAGAGAGGAATCTACTTGACGAAAAGTGTGACAGAAAAAAAGAAAGTTCCAAATCTGCTCAAAATGTAGACTACAGACTACAGTAGAGGGATATCAACTTGGAATGACAGTCGTGGCCCTCAAAGGTTCTTGCTCTGCACACAGGAGTAAACGGTAGCCTAGATGGGAGGGTTCGCTACCCACCATACAGATCTCACACAGATGGCCGACTACTTAGAATAGGACAGATCTGAGAGTAGGTTGGTCGACTGCTAGAATAGGATAGATCTGAGTAGTAGTAGTAACCTATCAGTAGTAAACAAGTGAGAAAGATAACCACCAGCAACACAGTACTTCAAAAACACCTTCCTGCACAAAGAAAATGAACCAAAACTGAACAGTCAAGGAGGCCATTGGACTGAGGAAGAAAACCTCAAAGCTTATCCACCACTTAAAGGGCTAGGGCTAGGGCTTAGGTTAATAATAATAATAGTGAGGGAGGGGTTCTATTTATAGTTTTAGGCTAGGGCTTAGGTTAATAAAAATAATAATTAATATAATGACATATTAATAAATATAAATATTAAATTAATATGTCATATTAAATATTAATTAATATTTTTATTTTAATCTCACTAAGCCCTAAAACAAAAATAGAAACCCCACTCAAACCCAAACTCAAAAAACAAAGGGTGAAGATCAAACAAGAAGTTAGGAAGGGAAAAGGGGTTTTCTTAGTGGAAAAACATGTTCATATGTTTCTCAAGGTGACCAATAAACTTTATCCTCACTGCATAAGGGGTACATCACACAATGTGGTATTGCCCATCTTCATAGTCTCTCTTAGGTCCTATGGACCATCCTGGGAGAGAGGAAGAAGATCACACACCAACACATCTTGGTATTAGACCAAGATCTACATGGTCAAAGACCAAGTTTCCCCAGAACACATTTGGGGTCTTACCCACCAAGGTACAAGACCAAGGATCAACCCAAGCTTTAGGCATGGGTACCCTGGAACACATCCAAGGGCCCTAGACACTTCTAGGGACTTATATCAACCACCAATGAACACATCCAAGGATCAATCCAAGCTTAGGGCAAGGATTCCTTGTAACATATCCAGGGGCCCTAGTATACATCTAGGGTCTTTACTACTTGTTTCCAAACCAAGAACCCCAGTCATCTATTGGGGACCCACACAAGGGTCTTTTTGCTTGGTTCTAGACCAAGAATCCCAATCATCTACTGGGAGCCCTCACAAGGGTATTTTTCCATGGCTCTAACTACTTGGTCCCAGACCAAGAACCCCAGGAGTGTACTTGGGGCCCTAGTCCACAACTAGGGTCTTATACCATCCTTCAGGAGAATGGCTCTTGTAGCTGCATTAAATTCAACGTAATGCAATAGAGGTGAAAAATGGCTCTAAATGTGGATCGCTCCAACTCTTTCATGAGTAATGCAACCAACTAGTCCAATGATGAGTCAATACCCTCCAAAAGTGGACATGTGGTTTCCCAAGATGCTAGATGTCCTCCATAATGAAGGCTCTAACCAACTTATCCTCCTTACAATCTATGCTAATCACTAGATCCATGTAAATTGTTTAAAATAGGCTCATGATCCATTCTATAAGGTGACAACCCGAACACAACCAAGTGGCCCTCTTCAAAGGCAATAAAATCATGAGAGAATGTTCCATAAAGTGGTTTGTAGCTATTATAACTACCTTCTTATATCAAAGATACCTAAAATCTTGTGCAAATTAGACAAACCATCTAATCAACTCCAAGAGTGAGATGATAACCTCATTATGTAGCTACAAAATAGTGCAACAAAGTGATGAATGCCTCAATATGTTTTCAAAGTAGGTGGGAACTCTACTACTAGGAGTGGGGTTCCAACTCAAAAATGGGAATTACCTCCTCAAAATCTCCATAGAATAGTAACCATATGACAATAATATGTCAAGAAACAAGTGACCATCCTCAAACAAATCCATCCAAGAACAACCACCATCAATAAGTGTTCCAAGCAAGGGACAAGTGAACACTCCTCAAAGGCGGACATCCATATGCTAGCAATAGTTTCACAATTCTCAATGCAGTGTGACCACTTTGGAGGCATGTTGCAATGCCTAATGTAAGGATAAAATTCCTAAGGCAATGTCATGATTCCTAATGTAATGTCTCAATTTCCATGAATCCCAATGTAGTTACATAATTCCCAAGGTATAAGGCTCCTTAAAAACTATAATATGTATGGGTTTATGTCCAAATATGTGCCATGTAGTCAATATTGGGAGAGCACTCACAATTGATAGTAAATCCCACATCAAGTTTTCCAATTTCTGAAATCACCAAAAAACGCAAGGGCACCCAAGTCGTATACCTACATTAAGATGAATCATGTCAAGTCATCCTCAAAACACTAGGATTCCCCATCACAAGATAAAATAGGTAAGAATGAGGACCAACTAGTCATTGTGAGGGCTAGTATTACATTAAAACATCTGTACAAGATGAGCTTTCTACTAGGAGTCCATGCCATCATAAAAGTGTCAAAATAATCAAGGAAGATAAGGTGCTCAAGATATAGGACTTCCTTTAGTCAAACAAAAGCCAAGACCATATTCAAATGATATAATCATCCTCTTGTACATGTGTACTAGATGAGTCTAGTGTATATCCATCATAAAGTGCAGTCTCAATGTCAAAACATGTGGAATGTGCCAAGCACTCTAGCAATAAGGTCTCATGTGGCATATGGAGTAGATATATCATTGTGAAAAAACATGCAATGAAGGGAGCACTCTATGAAAATCCATGTCAAATATCTCAATAGAATCATCATGGACATATTAAGCTATTGAGAACTAAAACAAATGTTGATATAAGAAATGAAAGTGCTATCTATAATCATACAACCAATGAAGCCAAGCTATAACTTCATCAACCTCAAGATCCCTACCCTTTTGTTTGGCTATGAACTAAAACAAGGATATGAAGTACAAAATAATCATGAGTTGATATAAATGTTACATCATGACAAATCATGACAGTGGATAAGAGCACCAATATCATGCCAAAGTTGGTATGTGCTTCCACTACCTTTCTCTATCCATTTTTGGATAGGGATGCAATATGACAATGATGGTTCATCCTTGCTCCAACAAAGGTTTTCATGATTCTACCCATGCATCTCATCAGGATGATCCACTTGCTCTCATGAATGGCCTCCTTGGTTTTCATGTACAATATCACTCCTTAAGGCTTGAGATAGACTCACAAGAAATTTGCAATATAAATCTTGATTTTCTTCCAACAAATATGAAGATGAGATATGGGATGAAAATTCAGATTCTAGAAAATAATTTTTCTTCAATTTTAAGACTTATTGCTCCTCGATATGTAGCTAGAAATTGTCACAACAAACCACAAATTGAATACCCTTTTGTCCCATACATATTTTAGCATCAAAAACATATTTTCCAGTTAGAACTTCAATCACAAATCAATCACAAATTGAGGAAGAGACGACGAAAGAAGTGGTTGGAATTTTTTTTCTATAAAACACTTGTTTCCCTATGTAACCTACAACCCCTAATGAATGGTCTAATACTGATTTTATACATGCAAATTCACAAAAATATGAACATAAGGGTGGCTGGAATTTTTTTGAATGTTTACCATCATAAAATAGCTCCAAATGATGAAACAAATATGCATCATATCCTATAGAACATGGCTGAAAATTTCAATGAGGAAGCTGCACTAAATCATCCCTAGATTGTTGAAATAAATCTATAAAAATATCCTCATTCAACCCAAAATCTACATCAATAGTGTACATATATGGATATAAATGATCATGAAAATTTTCTGAATTTTCCTCTACTATATTAGGTTGTCCAAGGGCTTCAAATTCTGCACTTTCACTGAAAGTATCATAGATAGGATGTTCTAAAAATCTCCAATAATCTCTACCCAATCCATGATCAAATTTCTGAAAATGCATATCCATAACAACATATCCTTGGTTTCCCTTATTTTCATTAAATGTTGAAGAAAGTATATTCTCAAGTCTAACATCATTTAAGGGATTTTCTTCAATATCATCCTTCTCAAAATCATCACAATAAAAATCATCAAATTCAAAATTTTGAGAAGGGCCAAACCTTACCAAACCCTCCTCCTCATCAAGAGGAGAGATAGATACATGAGTGCTCTCACTAGTAGGGTCTTGTTCATGTGCTTGACCTTCAATATGAAGTGCTTCATCAATGTTTTCTTCAAGTGCTTGATGATTTTTTTCATCATCACTTTCTTCTTCATGTTCTTGATATTCAAGGGAGTCTTGAGGTTCTTCAAAATATTCATCAAAATCCTCTTCATGCATTTGATCTTCAAAATCTTCTTCTAAATCCATTCATTTGATCTTCAATAGAATCAAGAAGTGTCTCTTTTTCTACTTTGGAATCATGAGGAGATTCTTTATTGATATCCCCTTCATGTGCTTGGTCCCAACGTTTGAGGAAGGCTTGGATCAAACCTGCAAGAGAATATATTTTATTTGGCCTACAACAAGTCCTAACCCAATCTCTTAGACCTAGTTCCAAGGAATTTACCAATAGTCTCATCAATATATATCCATGTATTACATTGAGACTTGAAGCAAACTCCAAGAATGATATCACACGTGGAATAGCAAGATCACCATCAAACTTTGGAATATTCTTATCCCATTTTGGAACAAGATCATTTAGGTACTTAGGAATTTTTCCAACATCTAAAGAAGGATGCAATACATGAATTTCCCATGGTTCCATATTTATTCATACAACTTGATATGCAATTTTAAAATACAAAATAATACTTGATACCAAGAGTGTGGAGTCTCCCAGGTGAATATTCAATTTCTTCATAATTTTATTTACTTCACCCTACAAGCAACAAGGTATTCAAAAATATGCAAGGAAAAAGGACTTCATTCTTCCAATGGAGTTGCTAAGATGATAATATGATCTTCAAATAAACATTTTCATCTAAGAATGTAACTAATCTACAAATGTCTTTTGGGAAATGGACTTTATCCCTAGCGACGGTGCCAAAATATGTTATCACACAAACCCTCACTTCTTGAGATAAAGTCCTAAAACTCAAGAAATACTTTGGTGTAACTTGAGGGAGGCTATTGTCACCTCACCAACCCTCTTTTTCACTTTAGGT
>WSFP011509078.1:0-13227 GCA_009831015.1 Picea engelmannii
CAGGGTTAATCTTCTATTCTTCTGTTGAGTTATCTTTTACTCCTTTCTTTTTCCTTTCTTAAGTCAACTTAAAAATATAACTTTTAACTTCTTGACTTTTTCCCCCCTTCAGTGTGAGACTATGACCTAGTGGGGGTGCCCAGGCCACTGAGTCTTCTCATTACCTCTCTAAGAGGTGGGGGACATTACAATGATCCAGGTGGATCTCGGTGGCCAACCACCTTTTCCACTGAATCAATATTTCGAGCCTATGGTTTTGATAAACCATGATACTGACCCTTTTGATGGGGAATGGAATGTAATACCATATTCATTTGTTAATTATAGACATAATGTAATGATCTTATGTACATGCATACAACATAGCGTTAATGCACTGGATCCTATTAGACTATGTAGTTAAGCGCGCTTGGGATAGAGTAGTACTAGGATGGGTGATCACCTAGGAAGTCCTAGTGTTTTACATGCATATGGAATTTTATAAAATTAGATTAATTTATCCCACATGCATCATGGGAAGTGTTCTCCTCTCACTCTCTCATATATAATTAAGGTGAAGGAGAACCTTTAAGCATGTAATGGAGTGTGATGTAAATCTTGTTGTGAATGAAGCATAGACAACATCTATTTAGTTTGAGAGATAAGCAACCCCATTCTACCAGTTTGTGTTCTATAGTGTTTTTCTCTCTTATTCATTAATAGAAGTTGGGTTTCACTGTATTTCTGTGTTCTCTTCTATATTTTTGTTTTTGTCTTGTTTCATTCTTAAATATGGATCAATGGTATCATAGCAGTCTACTCCTTTTCATTTATCAGAGCAAGTCCTCAACGAGGTCAGGGTATAGATATTTGGGTCTTGAGCTAGTTTCGCTTGAGGAAAACCTATCTTTCTATCCCAAGCGACCTCCCATGGCGGAAGAAAAGAGAGATGACAGATTAGGATATCCTTTCAAGACGTTGCTCAAGGAATTCCCTGTGTGATAGAGGAACTAAATGATGGACATCTTCTCTCAAATTCTTTGAAGACTACCAATGGAAATGACAGATGCATCTTTGACAAGAAACCATTTCAAAGGTGCAACACCCTTCAAGGTACACGTCATTTTTGGTATCCCCTTATTTGAAGGCCATATAGATGCATATGCTCTAGAAAAATGGTTGAATATGCTAGAAGTTTATTACTCCATCCAAAATTTCTCCAATAGTGTAAAGATCACCTTCTCACTCCTTAAATCCCTTCCCCATGTCAGATCTCAGTGGGAAGGTTACTGGGAGGGGTACACCATTCAAGAGAGAACCCACTTGGATGACCTTTGTATATGCACTAAAGGAGGAGTTCAATCCTATCGGAAACTAGGATGACCATTACATGAGATGGATGACTCTGCTTCAGAAAAAATATCAGACAGTGTTGGAGTAAACTAACATATTTCATACCTTACACTCAAACCTGGGTATCAAAGACTCTAAGCGGCACATGGTTTTGAAGTATCGCAATGGTTTGCATAAGTACATACAAACAAAGATGGATTTCATGGACATCTCCTCACTGGGAGCTACTTATCAATATGCAGTCAAAATTGAGCAGAAATTCAAGCAGCAGAGTAAGCAGGAGTTTGGTTTTAAAATACACCACAAAAAAATCATGGCAAAGGGAACCCTAACTCACAAAATGAAGGACATGGCAAGGAAGTTAAAAATCAAGAGATACAATCAAAGACACAGGAAAAAAAGGGTAACAAGAAGTCTATGAAAGACATTATAAAGTGGTGTGAGTTTCACAACAGCCCCTGGCACAACACCGATGAAAGTTGCTCGAAATAGTCATTGATGGTCGAGCTCAAAGAAAAAGAATAGGAACCTTAATTGGACTCTGAATCAAAGAAAAATAAATGGAAACCTATCATGAATGCATAACCCACTGCTACCATCGTGACCACAACAATACAACTAGAAGAACCATATGATACTGAGGAGGAGGAGCACATCTTCCACTCGCAAATGTGGGTAAAGGGGATGCCACTACATTTCATTGTTGATAGTGGGAGTCAAAATAAATTGATTTGAGATGAGGCTATCAAGAGATTGAAGTTGCAAATGATGCCACACCCCCAACCATACACTTTGGATGGTTGAGTCGAGGATGAGACATCCATTTTAGCCAGCAGTGTCGCATGTCCTATGGTATCAAGCCATTCAAGGATGAGGTAGTGTTTGATGGTGCCCCACTTGAAGTCTATTATTTTCTTTTAGGACAACCACATATGTGGAAACGTCACGTTGTATATGATTCTCGGCCCCTTAGTGTAATTTTTACTATGGGAGGTCATCTCTACATGGTACCAGAGGTAGCTCCAACTACTACCACTTCATTGATCTTGGAAAAAAAAAACCACAAAGTAATCTCTTAGACCACAAAGTTTTCCCTCTTCACGATCCAATCAGATGGTGAATAGGAGGTCACTGCAACCACTACATCCTTGTCCCAAGATGTTTCTATCCAACAGAAGCAAGTCGATGAGATTATAGAGGAGCATGAAGAGAATGAGAGTATTCCACATGTTCAACATAGATCTATTGGACATGACCCATTTTATGTGTTCTTGGGGTTCCAATCATTAGCCCCCATTGATATAGCTCTTATTTATGCATCTTCACCGACAAATTCCTCCCACACTCGAAAAAAGGAAGATTGTGTAGTTATATCTGTTGAACAGATCCAACACCTCCAACAGGTTCATGACATCCTTCCACATGTAAAGTAGAAGAAAGACATCTACTTCAATAAGGCAAGTGACTCACCAAGGTTCAGATTCAGTAGAAGGTTCCCCATCTCCTTAGGGAAATTGATGCAATGGGTACCATTTCCTCCTAAGGGGGGAGGAATGATCCAGGTGGATCTCGATGGCCAACGACTTTTTCCATTCAATCAAATTTTGAGCCTATGGTTTTGATAAACCATGATATTCACCCTTTTGATGGGGAATGGAATGAAATACCATCTCCATTTGTTAATTACAAACATCATGTAATTATCTTATGTACATGCCTACAACATAGTGTTAATGCACCATATCCCATTAGAAATACATAGTTAAGCACACTCGGGCTATACTAATACTGGGATGGGTGACCACCCAAGAAGTCCTAGTGTTTTACATGCCTATGGAATTTTATAAACTTAGATTGATTTATCTCACATGCACCATGGGAATTGTTCTCCTCTCACTCTCTCATATATAATTGAGGTGAAGGAGGCCCTTTAAGCATGCAATGGAGTGTGATGTAAATATTTTTCCAAATGAATCATAACCAACATCTCTTTCTTTTCAGAGATAAGCTACCGCATTCTTCCATTTTGTGTTCTACAGTGATTTTCTCTCTTATTTGTTAATAAAAGTTGGATTTCACTATATTTATGTGTTCTCTTATATATTTTTGTTTTTGTCTCGTTTCGTTCTTAAATCCATATCATCAAAGAGAAATATTACCCAAACCTATATCCCCCTATCTTGGTCACTTATATGGTCAAGATAGATCTAGAAAAAGGTGAAGGGTTAAATTGGTTGAAACAAGGTAATTGGGCAACCTGTACGAGACAATAAACACTTCAATGCATAATATTATCAATTACCAAGTTATGTAGCATAACAATCACCTTTAGACACTAGATGACAAGTGAACCTTATTTTTATTGTAAATGTGCAACTGTCAACCAATTTATATCAGCAATAAAATATTTATAACAACAAGAAATATAACCCAAAAAATTAGCAATTGACTCTCTAAATTTAGATTACAACATGGACAATAATATCCAATCACTAATACAGTTTTCTAGGAAAGTTTTTCCACAACTTTAAGTAAATTTGTAGCAATAAATATCTTCCCTAATGGTTGTAGAAAACCATTCGTAACAACAACAATAAATATATTATGTTTTCCAATATTTGAGTTAGTTTTAGTGAGTAAATGAGGTTAGGTACATGCTATGAAAAAGTAGTTTCATGAAAGAGGGAGAGTTTGTGTGAGCATGCGAGCACTTGAAGAACCAAGACCAGTGTCATTTTCTCTTTGGGAAATGGAGTCAAGATACAACGTGGATTAGAAATCCAAGAAGGGGAAATTGAACCCTAGGACTATGGCCTTATAGGCCTAGGATCAATCTCTAGAGATGATACCTAAAGTTTATGGGCTTATAAACCCTAGGTGGTATCTCCCTCTTATAGGATGTCTAATTGGGGAAGAAGATGAACTAGGTCAAGGTCTAAATCTTATGGCCTTATAATCCCTAGATTCTTGAACTAGTCTAGATTAAACCCTAGGGGGATAAGGACTTTTAATCCCTAGGAAAATATCTTAGATGCTTCAGAAAACAAGGTGAATGACATGGGGAGGAGGATGAGGACTTACAATCCCTCCTATGGTTTCAAACATTAATAAGAGAACATGCAACAAATTGGCCTTTAAACATTCATCAAAATATACCATGGAACATTAACTTGAAAAAGGAAGACTTAATTTAACCAAGTTGCATAGCATGAAGAAACCCTAGCTCAAAATCATCCATCCAAGATAAGGAAAATCATCCACAATTCTCCTCCAAAAGGTACGCACAGGAATAGTATAACAAAAAAGAGAGATAGAAATAAATAGAAGTGATCTCACAAGTGTCAGTTGTGATGATTTAAATGTTGAGCGCTTCCTCTATTAATATGAGGCAACCAAGTTCTATTTTGTCCACAAAGTGCTAAAAAAATAAAGAATTCATGCTAAAAGTGGGGGCGACCCCTCAAAATAACCTCTATAATGCCAAAACATGAAAATATTACATGATATGGTCACACATGTGGTGATGTCAAGCTCATTGATGTTTAGTCATATAACCTCTTTAATTATTATTCATTCATATAACGTTTAATTCTCTTTGTCAAATACAACTTTTTGATGTTTAGTTATTATTCAATAAATTAACCTATTATTGTATTTGAAAAATGAAGGTATGATGGGCACTCACCTCCATGATCCAACACACATTTTCGACAAGGTTTATGTTGCCCATGTTTTTCTAGTCTTGCCCTAGTTGTTTTTTATGTGTCTGGGAGCCTAGTAAAAGAAACCAAGGCAAGAATAGAAAACATGGGCAACACATGAATCTTTGCGAAGATTGGACAACTTAATGGTGAATATTGAACATGGAACAACTTAATGGAGAAGATTGGACATGGAACAACATGAACACGCTCTGCTAGGAAATTGTCTTTATTTCATGTTCTATGATGGAGAAGTGGGTATACTATGTTTGTCACAACTGTCATTTCTCGTCTTTTATAGTTGTTTATTTGGTTTTGTATCCCTATTCATATTTATTGAATTGATGATTATTATTTCTACAACTAGGTGATCATGTCCTATGTAGAGGCAGTTGCTTTATCAATTATTGTATAGCATAGACTATATTAGTTTGTTGGAATAGGTTATGGATTGATGCATTACGTGTCTTGTGTTTTGATGGTGGGGTGTTTTTTGGTTGATTAGCAGTACACCATTTGATACAATTTATTTTAATTTGAAAGAAATCTACGTGTGTGTAAACTAGATGACAAGGAATATTCGATGCTAATATACATTAATTCATATCATTTCATTGGGGAATTCAATATGTATTTTTGCATATTTCCTTGTATACAGATTTTCTTTTGTGAACATGGTGTACTTTTGTTGTTTTACATTGAGGTTGAGTTTATAGTTATGTGGCTTAGCTGTCATAACCATTTGAAATCTAATCCTATCTTTCTTGTTGACTTGGTTTTCTTGTTAATAAATTATTTTTGTTTTTGTGGTGCCCTCTTTCAACTACACTTTTATTCATGTCTAGCAAAAGCATACAATGCAGTTTGTTTTGAATGATGAAATTTATTTCTTTCTTCTGTGATGCCTTTGGATTCTAGATGGAATCAAACATTTCAAAAAGGAAATAAACACTAAGTGTTCACATGTTCTCACACAATTCATCCCATTGTACAAGTATTATCAGTGCATTTACAAGTTTGTGAAGGTAAATTTTTCTTCATCTATTTATTGTTGTGCTTCATAATAGGAATTGCATAGACTCAACCACTTATTGATTCGGAGAGAAAATCCATTTGACTATCATAGTGAAACATTTTCACCTTGGTATATGTTTTGAGAGAGGATCCAAAATCCAACAAGGCAAAGTAATACTCGAATTTTGATTGGAATGGCTCAATAGATTTCTATGAGAGATACTACTTTGCAATGTTTTGATGATGGTTTTCAAGCTCTGCACCATTTATGTGAAATGAGTCATTTTTTCATCTAAGTTACATATTTCCCCATTGATATTGACAATTCCTTCTTTGAGATCTTCAATTCCTCTTTTCAAATTGTTTTCCATCTCCTTTGTTTTGAAGCAAGTCTTTATCATAAAAAAATGTAAAATAATCATCCAAATATATGTAAAATGCTATGCCAATTTGATTTGGATGGAGAGTGCACTACTAAGAATTAGAAAAATCATGTGATCTATGTGTAGTTATAGATGGTTTCATGTAGAGCTAATCACAACCAACTATGACACCTCCCAATTCTGGAATGTGCATCATGTACATGTAACATTCAATGACATACATGTGCACACCTTAGAAACCTCATGCACACAATCGTCAATGTTCCCTTAGCCAAGAATGTTGAAAGTGGCAGGAATTCAAACACACCTAGAACTATTATGGAAGACTAATTGTTTGGCAATCAAGTGTCAACACTCCAGTATAAATATTTGTAAATACATCTTGTTTCTCGCTTATATATTTTTAGTCATCTAACACACATGATTTCACCTCACACTTCTTATCATAACTTTGAAACATAGGCTTTATCAACCTCATATTCCTTTCTGTTTGTACTACCATATGTGATTTCCTTATTTTATGATAATGGAAAAGGCTTATGCTATATCTCTGTTCCAATATGAATGTGTATTGCATATGTTATCTTACTTGATTTTTTGCATATTCATGGTTGTTTAATAAATTTGAACTCTCCTAGGTTTGTGGTTGTCCTATACACCACACATCTTGGGTACATTAGGTGTGGATCACCGACAATTCTTAGTTGATCATACACAATTTTATGAATGTGGAATCGTTGATTAACTTAGCAACTTAGAAAATCATGTATATATGCAGTTGACATGATAGATTGGACAACAACCTGACTCCATGTTTGTATTAATAATGTAATCTACAACAACAAATATGAATAACATGAAGCCTCAACAACTAAGTAATCCAAGTTACCCCAATTACAATGTCATAAGAAATATTTAATGTCTAGCTAAGGAAATACAAAACATTTCAATTCCCATTTATTTTTATTCCATATTTTACATTACTTTACATAAATTTAGAGCAAAGTATGAGACAAAGTTTTAGGAGACAACATATCACGATTGTTTGTATTTCATGCACCAATCCATTGAGTTGTCCAATTTCACCAACATACTTTGAGCTAATCTAGTTGTGAATTTCTATGAGGTAGCATGAAAAAATATTAGCACGACCAACTTTCCTCACATGCAAATAGGTTGCAATGCTACAGTACATGACCAAAATATTATCACATCTACAACACATCATTTTCTACCACTTCAATAATTAGCATGGATTGATCATTGCAATGTGTATTCTACGTGACTTATCCTTCTACATTATTCCACACCTCGGGTAAAATTATCAAAATGTATGCCCATACTTAGACAAATTATGGTTGAACTTCCTTAACGTCACTCCTTCTTTCATGGACTTGTCAATCTCTAAACTCCTTCAAGTCAAACATGCCACTCTTGTGTCCAAGTGGAAGCCTACTTATGTATTAGGTTTTTAAAATAAATAAAAATAATGAATGGTTGTGAGAAGATCATGTATCCACAAATTTATTTCATTGAAGGTTGGATTAACACTAAGTAATATTGGTCTAATAGCGAAAAATATATACACCCAAGTTTGAGCTCTTGTTTTGTAATTTGTACATCTAACTTTTCACATTTTAGGTAGAAACTTCATGGAGTTGCAATGTGTTATTAGTAGAGAAATAATGAAAATATTTTGTGATCTATGTTTGGGTAAGGCTTCAGTGGAAAATTCCACTATTTCCACTAATAAAACAATTATTAGTTTCATTCTAGCTGGTTGAAGAATTGGATAGGCCTTGCATGATATAAAGATTGTAGGATTTCTTCAAATTCTTTCCTAGGCACAAGTTCTACCATGGACTTAATAAAGATAAGGATTTATAATTGTATGTCCTATTATTCATCGATTTTTACTTGCTTGCTAGATGGTTGAAGAATTGAATAGGCCTTTGCATGACATAGATATTATAGTTTTTCTTAAAATTCTTCCCCTGACACAAGATTTAGCACTGACTTGATAAAGATAAAGGTTCTACAATTTTATGTCATATTATTTCTAAATTTCAAGGTTATGTATGACTTGATATAGTCCTAAGGTTTAAGATATGACTTGTCAATTAGTGGAATTAAGTTGGTCTTTTGTTTCCTTAAGTTGAGTTTATGAAATAATACCAAGCCAACCTAACCCCTTGACAAAAGTGATGGGTGACGAACTTGGTAATTTCCCTGTTTTTCTCATCAATTTTGCTTATTTTAGTTACTAAATTTGATCCTTTCACCTTTCACCTTATACCTTTTTAATTAAATTCATGCATATTATGACCCTTGCTATGTTACACATGTATGTTGTGAATTTCATGTCTAAATGAATTATTTTGTTAGAGACAAGGGTAGAATGCATGATTTTTTGCGTTGGAACGATGATTATAAATGGTGTTCTAGGCTACAGATTGGTTCCATTCCTTGATATGGATGAATATTTTTTGAAGTTAGGAGAGCTACAATCAACTTTGTCATCTGACGGCATGGTATGATCTTCTCATCAACATTCTTATATGTTTTGTTTACAAGTTCAACTGATGGATATGGGGAATTTGTTGTCAAGTTCCACAAAAATGTTGATGAACCCTTCTCCTCTACATGTTGATGAGTTGGCATGATGATTTGAAGGAAAATTGGTTTTGTATGCACACGTTTCAAAAGAAGGTTAAATATTTTCATATGCAACTCTCCTAGAATTATAGTAGTGCATATCTCTAGGGATAATGCCAACTATTTTGGGATAGTTGAAGCACTATGTATCTTATAGAATTGTTGCCTCGATTTGAGGAATGTATTACTCCTTTTCTCTACATGATTGTAAAGAAAATCATTTAAGGAGATAAAGGAAAAAATTAGTTAGACGTTAGTTATCCTTCGTAGAATCGGGTAACTACCAAAAAACCTTTTGATAGATGGTTTAAATCAACATTTTTGAGATCTACCTTGGCTTCTCAAAGTTAATATCCAAATCCATTGTCGAAACTGCAAGATTAGAACTTAATATGCAATTATCTTTCTTCATTGCATCTTTTTTTTTACTACCTCAATAAGAATGTATGAAGAGGAAGAGAGATAAGTTTGGGATGTTTCTTCTATATTCCTTCTACCATAGAACAAATAGAGACTAGAGTACAAGGGAGTGGAAATTTTGTTTTGGTCCAAATTAGTATTGAATTCCTTGTTGAGATAATAACCTAGGTGGAAACAATGTTACAAGTCTAAATGGTTAATAGGAACACAAAAGTTATGGGTCATTAATCTCATTCTTTTTTTTTAATATATACAGGTTCGTCTAAAATCCAACAAACCGTCTAACAAACATATATGTCGGAGGTATGGCACCTCCGTCAGATATGTTGTTTGGATATTGGATATCCAAGGCACTTTTTGATAGACATATCTGTTGGAGGTATGGCACCTCCATCAGGTGTGTTGTTTGGCTATCGTATATTCGATGTACCTTCTCGTCGGATATCCAACACACTATCCAACACACATATCCATCTAAGGTATGGAACCTTTGTCAAATATTCTATTTGGATGTCGGATTTTCAACGTACATGTTCATCGGATATCTAATGCACAGTTCAATAAACATATGTTGGAGATATTGTTTCTCTGTCGAATATTTGATGTTGAGCTACGTTGGACTTCCGACGCATATGTGCCAGAAATAATGGTTGATTTTGATGAGATTTTGGTCCTTAGGGATGTCAGTGTACCGATGAGACAGTGTTGGATATCCGATGATAATATGTTTGTCATATTATCCAACCATTATACACCAACGAAACTAGTAACCACATTTTGTTGAAGTGATGACATAATTTCATTGGCCAACTAACGTACCACTGTTGCATTTCATTTCACAAGAAGTAGCGATTACACAAGAAGACACAACTAAAAATTCCAATTGGACAAATTTGTCTTGGTATTATACAAGAAGACACAAACAACAATTCCAATTAGATAAATTTTTCTTCAAATTCCAAGAAGACACAACCAACAATTCCAATTCCACTTGGACAAATTTGTCTTCCAATTCTTCCCATATTTATCTTACAATAGCAAAAACTTATCCATGAATTAAACAACAAGACAAAAAGAACAAAAACATGTATGTTCCTTCTATTTTTGCATGCAGATGTCGGGCTTGTTCATGTTTTTGAGATAGATTAGGTAGAGGAGAGTGCTTGGTACATAACGCACACGTTTCTAGAACATGTGCATGTTCTAGGAACACGTGCACATTATGTGAATGTGCACACTTTCATACTAGGCATGGATGAGTGCACAACCATAAGGATTTCAAGTCACAAGAGTGCATGTGCACTCTTAATGAAAAGTATATAACATTTATTATAGACCAAACATCTTTATGAATAAAAATTTATAGGGGTTTGTTAACAACTAAGACCTAAGGGCTTAGGATTGAAAGTGTTTTGAAGCATAGACAAATGGTTAGAGAACCGAGATTTCGGTGATGTGGGTGCAATGGTTGTGGGGCCTTTAACAAGAGGTATATGCATAGTGAACTTAGGGCTCGAGTGTGGAGGGGTTAAGGGTCGAGTATAGGTTATGCCTAGGCTTAGATGGAGATAGGGGGGTCTAGGACATGGTCTGGGTGAAGCTCCAGGTCATGGTCATGGTATAGGTCTAGTTCATTATCTAATTATAGCTCTAGCTCTATGTCATGGTATAGTTCATGGTATTGGTCTAGCTCTAGGTCTATTTCATGGCCATTGTATAGGTCTAGGTCATGGTCTAGTTCTTTCCATGTCTAGGCCTTGCTATGTCTAGGTATAGGTCTAGGTATTGACATGCTTAGGTCAAGGCCATTTCTTTCCTTGAGATGTAGAGAGGGGGGATGGAGAGAGAGGAACAAAGAGAGTGTGAGAGGGGTATAGGGGAAGACAAAGAGAGAGTGTGAGAGTGAGAGAGAGGGAGACAGAGACGAGGGGTAGAGAGAGAGAGTGAGAGGAAGGGGGGAGAGAGGGAAGGGATATTAGATAGAAGAAAAGAGAGAAAGGTGGGGAGTGTGGGGGAGAGAGAGGGAGGGGGATACAAGGAGTGAGAGAGAGAGAGTTAGATGCAATAGGTAAAGAGAGAAGGGAGTAGAGATGGATTGTTTGAGAGTGTGAGAGGGTGGGAGAGAAAGACCAAGAGGGGGGTAGAGAGAGAGTTGGGAGAGAGATGGTAGATGTAGGAGAGAGAGAAGAGAGATATTGGGAGGGAGGGGGAGAGAGGGAGGGAAGAGTGGGGTAGAGAGAGAGTGACTGTGGTAGTACATATAGATAAATGTTCTTTCGTACATAATCTAGGGCATCTCGAACACTTATTGCAAACAATACAAAATCAAGGAAGTTTGACCTTTTATGCTTGTTACCAAGATGTAAATGGTTAACAACAATAGTTTAATATTGAAGAATGTTCAAATAGATAATTGTTCCAGTAATACATAATCTATGTTAATCTCATAAGAAAAAATCTCAATCATGGAGGTGTCTATTTTGCTTGTTTTTTGAGAAAAGAAAATTATTTTCACAAATTATTCAACTTCTGATAAAGAAAAGTATTTTTTTTATTTATTTAGAATTTCACTTTACAGTAAAAACAAAATTTGTCAACAATTTTGTTATCTTTTTATTGACTATTTTTTAAAATTATTTTATTGAGATATGATATGTCAAATTAGCAATTGTTTGATAGTGTGCTCCTTAAAATGAAGGGAAGGATAATGAGTTATGTTTTTCCCCAACAATGTATCCATTATTAAAGTTTTGTTTTTGACAAATGAAATATGCTGCAAAAATCTATAGAGACTTTATTTTATGCTAACTATAGTTTTGAATCTAACGGATGAATATTATAATTTCTACAATTTTTTTAAGTTGACCAATTTGAAAAAGTTGCAAATTTTAAACACATTTTTTTACTCATCATGCAATTTTCTTAATCTTTACTTAAAAGTAAAATATAAAAATACCCCTTTGAAGAGGAAAGTCTAAATCTTATTCATATAAATTTTCCATAATTTTCCACACTGTATTTTTAAAGATATGGATTTTTCATTTGACTAAATCATAATGTCACCTACAAAATATTATGCATCGAGTTTTTTAAAAAATTAATTAAAATTAGCTAAAAACAAAGAAAATGAATATGAATTATATCAAATAAAAGTAGATTCAATTCTAAAAATGTTAGTGTCAATTCCAAAACTATATTCTTTGTATTTTCAAGAGTCTTCTACCTCCAAAGTTGAAGTAAGCTAGAGAGAATTGGGATTTTTCTCCAAACTATCCCATTTGCAAGTTTTCGGCCGAACTAATATTTTGGCCAAAATTTTTATTTTTTCGGCCGAAATATGTTTTCTAATGGAAGTCATAAGAAATAAACGGACTTTATTACATGAAATCCAAAAATACAAGGATGTTGTTCGATTTGACGTTCAATGTTTCGGTCGAAAACATTTTCGGCCGAAAAGTATACTTTTTCGGAAAAAAGTTAAAAACTTCAGCCGAAAAATTGATTCTAACAATTTTCCCACCTCCATTCTCATGAAATTGTTACCCACCTTGATGATGTTACCAAAAATCAAACAATGGGAAATCAAGCATAGAGAAATGGTTAGAGCACCAAGATGTGGGTGCAAGGGTTGTGGGGCCTTTAACAAGAGGTATATGCATATTTCACTTAGGTCTCAAGTGTGGAGGGGGTTAAGGTTCAAGTATAGGTTATGCCTAGGATTA
>WSFP011509086.1:0-13227 GCA_009831015.1 Picea engelmannii
GCTCTACAGCCTACGGTCTAATCCTCAGATCTACCTTTCCTCGTATCTTCTTTGCTCAACATCTTACAAAATCGGTTCATACAACTAAAAACATTACATATCTCCTACGCTCTTGTGTGGTTACAGTCTCCAAAACTTAACTCCAAATCCTAACCCTCAACAACATCAACAACAACAACAACAACAACCAACGATCAATAATCAACAATCAACCCTATATGATACTTTTGTATCTATATTTATACATTTCAGGATCTTCATCCATTTACCGAATATTAACAAAACCCTAACCCTTCTTACGTTAGGTCTTTCTCCCATGCACGTGTTATTCTTCCTCCAGATGTTGCTTTCCTTTGTGCACGCTTTCTTGCATGCACTCATGATGTTCTTTTGCCATTTGTTACTTCAGTTTTCTGCACTCTTTCTTTCCCACGATCGTTATTCTTTCCACTTTGGCCTAGTGCCAACAGGCCCCCAACACTGACATGTGACTCATCCCGAGTCACCTAATTTCTTTGTGCCTCCTCAATCCCTAGTGATCGTCTGGAACTTCTCCTACAACTTTGTTTCTTTTGTCAGTGCCTGCGTGGTTTTATCCTTGATGGTGTCGACTATCTGAGCTACCACTTCCTCGCTCATTAGTCCTGTGCATTCTAGCTGAGTCTGTGTTGTCTATTTTCTGGCTTCTTTGGCCTGCGCAAGTACTTTTGCTACATGTTCCTGCAACGGTTCTATTTGAGCCTGACACTCCTATTTCTATGTTTGTGTAGTTATAAGTTCTGTCTGCATATTCTTCAACTCTTGCGTTCCCTTGACCCATTCTAGAATTGGTATGGTCTTCTGTTGCTGCTTGATTTCTTAGATCATTGCATTAATCCTCTCCTCCTCCTTGTCCCAGTGTTGGACCTGTGGATCCTCTTCCAGCCTTGTCCAAAGTTGTGGTGTTTTATATAGAAAGTCGGCTGCCATGCTAACCTGTTTTTCTAGCTCCTGTAGTTGCATTGTTTCTTCTTGCTTCCTTTGCTCCATCACTGTTGGTGGAGTTGTCGGTCTAATTTGTCCACAGAGAGTCTCAATCTCCTTTTGATACTGATCAATTGTCTGCGCAATTTGGTCGATATTTTCTGCAGCTGGGAGTTCATTTCCTTGTGCAATGTTTGGAAGTTTCCCAAAAAAATTCTTCCACTCTACGTTCCATCTCGTTTTTCCGTTCCTTCTCCTCTTGAGTTGCAGATTTGGCCTGCGCACAAACTGTTTCTAGCGCTTCCTGCTTCTTTTTTTCTTGTTGTAGCTCAACTAAGTTTTTATGTGCTTGCGACTGCATCTCATGGTCAACACTAACCTATAGTTTGTATAATTCTCTTGATGGCATCCATGTCAAGACCAATTAGATATGATCCAAATCCTTCAGTGGTGTATGTCCCACAATTTCATCCATTCACAACATGCTAGGCTTTATGTATACCATGGAGTGTGTGTGTGGCATCAGAAGAAATGGGTCACGTTCTTCTACCTCCACCCTCTCTGTGGTCTATGTGGTCGATCTCTCTATGTCTCTACTGCTACTCGTGATCTTGGCTTCCCCGAATTTCTTAAGGAGTTGTACCATTTCTGTTAGCTCCTTATGCAGTTTATCCCTGTGGTGCACGACATGATCGAAATCCTTTGCAAGGTAGTCTTGGACCATTCTAGCAATCATGTCTCCATCACCCTCTGTGATTGTATAGTCTGGTTGTGGTCATTGTGCCTTCATTTAATTGCGCACACCTACTTCATGTACCATTGGTCTCTTAGTTCCCCCTGGTTTCTGTGTGATGGGTTTTGATGCAGTTTCTTGTTCTCCCTCAACTGATTTCCATTGTCCATTGGTCGAATGAGTGGTTTTTGTCCTCCCCTTCTGGGTCCCTAGCTTCTCTGAGACATCGTCTACCTAAGTCGACTTGGTATGGTCCATTCTTTGTTTCTTGGGTATTGGGATTTGTGGAGGTTGTGTTTCCGCCTATGGAGCCCCTCCTTCTGTTGTTTGTCCTGATACTTCTCTAGGTATGGTTGGAATCCTCCATTCATCAGGACATTTGCTGATGATCATGTCGATATCTCGCTCGGTGATGCAATAGTGCATATGTAGCCACTATTTATCCAAGTCTTGCCTTGGTTGTATCCACATGGATTGTCGCATAGCCCATAAATTGGCAATGTCCCCGTATCGTGCGACAACCTCTGGTGTTATTCTCCATGATCGGATGATGGATTCTTGTATCTCCTATAGGTAAGCTTCAAATACAATTCCATTCTCCCTCTTATGCTTGGCTAGTGGCACGGATCTCAGGACGCGATATCTTTCTCCTTCTGGCTATGGTGTGGTACAAAAGACGGCATGTTCTAGTTCTCGCCATCCCATGAAATCTATGAGAGTGATCAACCATGAGTAATGAAATTTTGTACCTGCGTCCTGCACGTCTTTGCAGACCACTTGGAACAAGTTTGATAGGTATGGCACCCAGATCATGGAGGTGCCTTATGTGCACTGCGTTGCAACAACAATGATTCCTTTCGGTACTTCATCTTTGTGGCATTTTCTTAGCAGTTTACAGGCTAAGATTTTTGCGCCCAATTACGTCACGAAATTGTTGATCCGTTTAATTATAATGCCCCCTGTTGGTGCCATATTTCTTCTTCATCTCTTCTGCCAATGTTTTTTCCTTGGACTTATCGTTCAGAATCAGTGTGGGATCCATACCCCGGGTGGGTAGGCCTATTATCTGTGGGATAAGTTCGCCAGTTATTCGGACAGGTTTGTCCACCCATATATCCCCTCCATGTGTAACTGATAGAATTTTATTGATGCATGCCAATGCATATTGGCCTCTTCCAAAGTGTGGTATCTTCAACAATCCTATAATTCTTGTTATGTCCAGTCCAATTTCCCACTGGTGTGGCTGAATGATGGTTTCTCCGAGTTGGTTCACGACTATTTTCTACATAAAGAACTATGGTGCAAGCTATGGATATTTGGTTTCATCTACTATGTCATGGTTGAAATACTTGAGCTTCCTAACATGACCCAATAGTTGCGGGTCCACCTATACTCCCTCTGGTGTGCGAGGAAGCATAATCTTTGTAGGTGGTTTCTTTTGAGGTGAGCTCAGTATCTGAACTCGATCCTCCTATTGTGTTGGTTGGCTCGAAGTTCCAATAACTCCTGGTTTTTCCGCTGTCATCCACTTTGGCCACGCCCAGGTAGTTCCAGTGGTCTCCTCAGCTAGGTGACCTAAATCGGGTGCTTGCGTATCGTCTGGTTGCTCCTCTTCTCCCAGATGTTGTGTCATTCCATTCACTTCCATGGTTTCTTCAGTATGTTCTGGTGGTATTTCCTGGTGGGTTTCTTCTTCTTTGTTTTGAGGCTCATACACTGCTACTAGTGTATCCTATTCCATGGCCTTTGTTTGTGGTTGCAGAATCTTCTCTAGTATTGGTATGGACTCTACTGGGATTTCCTATGGCGACGATATTTCGTCAATATCGACGATCTCCGATGGCTGCTGTTCATTTTCTTCTAGTGGTCCCCATGACCTAGTATGAACCCTAGTTGATATGGTTGTCTGGCCTGGTTCTGTGAGCTTCGGTGGTGCGATAATGGTGTTTGTCGAATGTTTGTTGAGTTCAAATGGCTTCGGTGAGCTCTGTGGTTTCACTCTATTCATTCTAGTTGTTGTTGCTCTTTTTCTTTTCTCCTTTCGCGAATAGACTAACTGCCTTTGTGCTCATGTGTTGTATGGGCTCGTCATGAAGCTTGTCGAGGATGCTTCCTCCATCATGTGATTAATGCACCATAATTGTGGGTTCAATGCATCCGTGGCGGTTTCGTACTTTCCATTACACCTACTCTACCATCTCCAATTGGCGCATTTAATGTGACATCCCATCCATCCTTTCCTTTCTTTAACTCTGCCTCATGCTGTCCTGTCAGCCTGATTTTTCCAAATTTACTTTTCCCGCTTGTTTCCTTTTTTGATATGGCTGTTATCGTTTCCCTTGCTAGATTTTTGTTTCGTATGCGGCTTGTCCCTCATGCTGTGCACTTTTTTTTTTTTTTTTTACTGTGTGGTGGGTGGTCGACTATCCTTGTACATCTTCAGTCAACTCCCATTGATCATTCCTTTGAGGTCTGCACCTGCTAGATCTCTTAACTGTACATCTCCTCCATCTGTGATAGATTTTACCTCCTATGGTCCTAGCCAATGCATTCTTAGCTTTCCTAGGTGCTACAACGATATATTGTCATAGAGAAATACTAGATCTCCTTCCTTGAAAGTCTTCCTCTTGATGTGGCGGTCATGCCAAGCTTTGTCTCTTGCTTTTCATACTTGTTGGTGGAATCCTACCAAGGTTCGGTCTTCCTCCATTGACAATAACTACTTCAGTATTTCCCATACTGTGCCTCGTTCTGTCATGTGTGTGATAGCTGCTACACATAGACTGGGTATTAAAAATTATAACGGAACTACTGCTTCTTGACCATAGACTAGTTTGAATGGTGTGTGGCCTGTCAACTTTTTGCATGTAGTTCTATACGCCCATAACACTGTAGGTACCTTGAGGTCCCAATTTTCCCTGTTGACGTTACATATCTCTGTCAAGGCATTCTCTAGAATTTTGTTGAAGGCTTCTACCATGCCATTTTCCTGTGGATGATACTGTGTGCTTTTTTGGTGATAAACTTCAAACTCTTCGAGCATCGCTCAGATGGTGTTGTTTATGAAGTGCGTTCCTTGGTCGCTCATCAAAATTCTTGGGCACCCAAATCTAGTAATTACTTGTTCAAATAGAAAGTGTGCAGTTGTCTATGTGTTGCAATCTTTTACTAGTGCGGCTTCTGCCCATCTTGTTAGGTATTCCATCGTGGTGATAATATATCTCACCCCCGTTATTTTGGCTAGTGGGTTAATGGTTCCCACAAATTCTATCGCCCATTTGTCGAATGCCTGAAGTGTCACTTGTGGTCATAGTGGCATTTCATCCCTTCTGTTGGGTTTGCCTGCCCTTTGATAGACATCACATTGCTAGCAGTACTCTTTCGAGTCTCTATGGATCGTTGGCCACCATAATCATGCACATAGTACCTTCTGCGTGGTAGATTTTCCTGCATAATGCCCTCTTGCTATTCCCTCATGGGATTCTGCAAAAATTCTTGGTCGTTCGTGGTCTAGTATGTATCTTCGTAAGATGCTATCTGCGCCCATATTGTATAGATTTCCTGCGATCAATTGATAGTTGACTACGCAGACTACCAAGTTCTTCTTCTACGTAGTACCTGTGCTCAAGTACTGGATGATGTCTGCAAAGTAATCGTTAGCAATCTGTACTGAGAATAGTTGTGCATCTAGAAAGTTGTCTTCTAAATTCTTTGGCTCTTCTCCATTTGTGACCCTCGAAAGGTGGTCAGGTCCTGCATTCAATTTTCCTGGTTTAACTATTACCTCAAAGTCGAATTCTTGAAATAGAAATAACCATCGACAAATTATCCCCCCCAACATTGGCTTGTTGACTAGGTATTTCAAGGCTAAGTAATCTGTAAACATCTTAAAGTGTTTTCCAAATAGGTAATGTTTGTATTTCTGTAGTGCATAAACCATATCTGGGCCTTCTCTTTCTGTCGTGTTATAATTATGTTCTGAGTCTGATAATTTTCTTCTTGCGAACGTTATCAGGTGATCCAAGTATCTTGCTCCTGGTTGCGCTAAGATAGCTCCAAGTGCTATCATTGATGCATCTACATGTACATGTAATGTCTTCTCCAAATCTGGAAATACCAATATTGGTGCGGTGACCATCTTTTCCTTCAAGGTATCCAGACCGTGTTGGCACTCGTCGTTCCATTGATACTTTGTATCCTTCCTTAACAGTTTTTCCATTGGTGTTGTAATTTGCGCGTAGCCTTTGATGAATTTCCTGTAGTACCCCATATGTCCTAGCATTTCTCTTAGTTGGCAAACAATTTTTGGTGCTGGTAGGTTAACAATGACTGCGATTTTGGCCGGATCCACTAGCAAACCCTGTTTTCATACTATGTGTCCCAATAGTATCCCAAATGGTGTTCCAAATATGCATTTCTTGATATTCAGTGATATATGGCACTGTCTGCATCGTTCTAACATCAGTTGTAAAAATTCCACATGGTTTTTTAGTAAGCTATACACTGTCCAATCATCCAAGAATACTTCAAGGAATTAATGGATGAATTCCTTAAATGTTGTGATGACCACTCTAGAAAATATTGCAGGTGCATTCTTCAGTCCGAACAGCATGACTGTATACTGATAAGATCCCCATTCTGTCGTGAACGTGGTCTTGTGTCTATCCTCCTGTGCTATCTTAATCTAATGATATCATGAGAATCCATCGATGAATGAGTAGGCTTCGTGTCCTCCTACGTTCTCGAGTACTTCATCCATGAACGACGTGGGGAATGGGTCATGTAGGCATGCATCGTTCAACTTCCTCAAGTCGACGCATATCATGATCACTCTTCCTTGTTTCTTGTCCTATACTACCATCAGGCTTATCCATTCTGATTCTTCGACTGGCTCGATGATGCCGGCATCGAGCATCCTGTCGATCTCATCTTTAACTTTTTTATATATATGGGGTTCAATCTATATGGTCATTGTTTAATGGGTCTCGCATCAGGTCTGAGTGGTATCTTCATTTCTCCTAATTCGTTGGCTATGCCTTTCATATCTGTAAAGGTTGTGGGAAAAAGGTCGTTGTATTTGTGCAACAATTATGTGATTCTTTCTAGTGTCTGTTTGTCCCAGTAATCTCCAATGCTGACCATTTTGGGATGCTCGGCGATCCCTATGTTAACCTTCTTTATCTTCATTTGCATAGAGATGACCTTTGACTCTAAGGGTGGTCCTTCCACATCTCTCTCGCCTTCGACTTCTTCGATCTGAATATTGCATGGATCATCTTCATCTGGGGCTTCCTCCTGTATGTTGTAGCATGATAGTAGATCCTTGACTGTCTGCTTATTCCGCTGTTGTACCTCTGTGATAGCTTCCACTTCCAGTTCTTCAATGAATATAAAGTTTCTAATCCGTTTCAGGGTCACATCTATGTTGGGATTCTCATGCTTGAATGAGAAAGTGATTGTAAAGTTATGTTGGAGTGTCACCCATGTATTGGTTCCTTTACGCATTTCCTGGTTCGTATGCCAATTCGCTGGTATGCCCTCTAAAGTATGAATGAAGTGGTGAGACCATTCCTCCGGTGGCATCATTTTCCACAACGTTTTACATGCCTCCAAGTGTTCTGTTGGTGTGCCTAGTCCGTCATATTTTTGTTGTTTGTTACTTGTCTGTTCTGCATCGAACCTTATGCACAGTAATCACTTACATTGGTACTAATCTGTGATAGTCTCTTTGTGTGCACCCTGCCATCTTGTGGGTGTAGCCTTTAGTGCTAACTCCAGTGCTATAAATCTTTGGTTTTCTAATACTTCATCTTCATATTGTGTCAAGAAAGTTTCCAAATCATTTAGCTCGTGAAAATTGGGTGGCTCTCTGATTTCTGTGCCAATCCACCTTACTGTGCGGTATATTATGGCACACCTTCTCGTAGATACTTCGTGTAGTCTTTGCTGGAAGTTTTCTAACCTGGTGTCTGAGTCTATTGCACATGAAGTAATTCTCCACTATCTGAGTACCCCATATGCAATTGGGTTTATATAGTCTGCATCGCGCGCAGTTGTTCTGTACAACTGGACAATCTCTTCTAAATCCAGACAAGTGGGTTCTATGAACCTCTCACCTTCTGATGGGTCGAGTGGGGCTATGACCCTATAGTCCCTCGACTCAAATATCATTTTTCTATTTTTTAAGTTAATTATGGCTTGGTTGTCGAACTCCCAATCCAGACCAAGTAGCGCCTGGTAAGGTATTGTGTTGTCTACTATTTTGATGACTTCAAAGTCTTCCTTAGTGCGCACACCATCTAGATCTACCGTCACTCCTTTCATTCTACCTATTGGTAGGACTCTATGTTGATTTTCTAGCTTTAATTGAATAGTTGACTATCACAGTGTAGGTTCTCCCATGCATTTCCATGTAGCTTTTGGTAGTACATTCACTTCGGATCCTAGATCTAGAATAATATCCCCCATATTGAAATCCCCAATGTTAGCATTTAGTCTAAATTCCATACTTGTTCTTCTTTTTGTCTGTAGGTGGTTGACAGTTTCAATTTTGGCTTCTGTTCCGTCTCGCTGCTACATTTTTCTAGGATGTTTTGCAATATTTTGACAGATGAAGGATCACTTAGCATTTTGATGCAATATTGCAAAAAGTTTTTTATAGTACTTACTTGTTCCTTGGGTTGTATTCTGTTGGTATGGTCCAGTGATGGTGACATTTCATATTCCAGAGCTTCCTTGATCTGGTGTGCAGTCGATGCAATGTTCTCCTTCTGGAATTCTTGTCGGGATTCTGTAAAGATATCCTTCTCCTTATGCGCGTCAAACTACTTCTTGGGGTCAGTGTTCTTCTTTATCCATTGGTTCTGTGTTGGTTCCTGTCGAACTGCGTCATTTCCTGTTTTTGCTCCTCCTCGAGTGACTATGTTGATGTTCCATCCATCATCCCTTGCTTCGAATGAAATCCACTGAACATTCTAGTTATTTTGATTCACTTTTTCCTAGATCTTTACAAGTAATGTTGGACATTCCTCCATATCATGGTCCGATGCGTGACAATACATACAAGTCATTGGTGGCAGTGGGCACTCTCGTGCATAATTTCCTCATTTTTGGCAATTGTGACATGTGATTGGTCCTCTACCGCGTCTAAAACTGCCTCTGGATCGTCCTGCTCCTCTACAAGTTGTGTGATCACCTCGCGACGTGTTATACTGTGGTCCATGATTATACTGCGCAGTATTGTACTGGGGTTGTGCCGGGTTATAATGTGGTTGTGTGTTATTGTATGACTGCGGTGCAGTATTATACTATTGATGCGCGGTGTTCTATGGGATTGGGGCTTGAGTGAACTTTGGTGTTGCTTGCCCAGTCATCATTTGTGCCTATACCCTGTATGCGTCTGATGTTCTTTCCCGCATCAGCTCCATAGTTTTGTAATCTTTGTCATCATGACCGACTGACTTGCAAAAGGTGCAATATGAGTTCTTTGGAACTGTTTGGTATTTCTGCATCATCATGCAGTGGTAAGGGTCGTGACCCGGTTTCATGCATATTTCGCACAATAATCCTCCCTGTGGTAGTGGGTTTGGCATCCCCGTCTCCATATACTGTGTGAACATTGGGCATTCATTCTTATGGTGTCCTTTCGTCCTACAGGTAGTGCACCAAACGACTTCTCATTTGTCCTTGTTCTTATTCTGGTTCAACTGAAATGTTAAGTTCTTCAGATCCTCCTTCAGTTCTTCAATAGTTGGGTCCGTCTGTTGGTACTGATTCTCTTCCAATTGCAAGGTTGCCTGAAGATCCTCTACCTACGTCTGAAACTTCTCTTGTCGTAATGGATATTTTAAGTGTGGGAGTAGTGAGTTGACAAATAGGCGTCGATGTTGCATATCGGTCATAAGGTATTTTAACTTTCCTTTTAATCGCTTGAATCTTTGATCAATCTCCCATACTGATTCTCCTGGTTTCTGTCTTATTTCAATCATCTCATTCATGTATTGATCCTCTGATCTCGGCTTATGAAACTCATTTATCAATAATTTATTAATTTCGTCCAGTGTCCTTTTCGTTCTGGGAACATTGTTCGTGTCTAGACTCATGTACCAGTCTAGTGCTTGGTCTCTTAGCGTGATCGCTAGCTGCGCGAGTTTGGTGTCTTCATCAGTGATCTTCTTTGCTTCCCAGATCTTTGCACAAATGACAAGATGATTCTTAGGGTCTTCTGCTGCTTCTCCTCGAAACTCTAGTAATTTGATAGTAGGATTGTGTCCTGTCGTTCCAAATATTGAGATACTCCCTCCTCCGCACGATGTAGATACTTGACTAAGGTTGCATGAACTGGCTCCTCCAGTTGTTTCTCCTTGTGTAGATGTACTTCCTGCTGTCAGAATTCCTCCGAACTTTGGTTGTCTAAACGATGGTGTTCTCTTTGGTGTATTGGTCACACATGGGTTTATGGGTTCCACACTAACATTAATATGAACGGGATGGTTGTCTTCTCCTCCTATTCTTGGGCCTCTTGTTTTCCTCTCATACGTGGCGTGCAGGATTTCCTCAATCTGCTCCACATCCCGGAGATTCTCTACCTCTTCCTCATCACTTTCCAAGCCCTCCCTCTTGGCTATGACTCTCTTCTTGGTATTCACCTTATACTGGTAGGGTGCTCCGCTACACGTCGTTCCTGATGAATCCAAAATCCACTTAAGTTGGTCGTCATCCATCAAGATCAGGTCCAATGGTTCCTCCTCCTTTTTCTCTTTATTCTTCCCTCCTTCCATTCCTCCTCTCTATTTCAGTGCTTCCCCCCTTCCCCCATGGACACATGGAAGTCTAGTTGTCTGATTCCATTGCCATTACACCTTTGTTATATAGAAATATATTGATAGAAGTATACAGTGATCGAATGTACCTTCCTTTGGGTCCTCGTAGGAACTCTTGCTCAGCTATGCTGTATGAATTTGTCGTGTCTACCGCAAATTCTGTGATAAAGCCTGCCACAATATTGTCAAGCCAAAAGTCAACTGCGTGGGTGAATTTGTTGTTCACCTGCTGCAGCTGTTGGATCTATAATGTAGTCTAATCTAGCTGTCAAATCCGGTTCATTGTGTGGGTATCCTTTAACCTTAAGATCCACTCCTATAGTAGATGCGGAAAATCACAAAAAATGACTTCGTGTAAATCCGTAAATACGTACTTATCCAGGTATTTATGCGGTGTGATCATAGGGTTTATATTGTATTTATGTGGAAACTCTAGCTCTTTAGTTCTCAACCAGCCCTCAATTTCTTCTCTTGTGGGGTTCCAAGGTCTCAACATTCCCTTCTAACAGCTCATTTCTCTTTTATTTTGCTCCTTCGGTTCTTATTCATTCTATCTCATCTACTCAGTCCTCTTTTGTTCCTCTTAACATGACAACATAACCATTTGTTGGTTACTATTTCCCTTCTCAAGTTGTCTGAGTTATTGACCCAGGTTTCATGTCATTCGGGGTTCCAACAAAGCCTCTAAAACTATCGTCCCTCCTTGTAAACCAGAAGGCAACACGGTGCCTGGAAGGTACTGCGTAGTCTCACCCGAGATAGCTTTAAATGGGTGATTGTAAGACTCAAGTGTTTACAGCCTAGGACAGAGTAGGGGATAGGGGTTTCTTGATTAAAGCCAAGTACCGTGATTTGTAAGGTAAACTACTTATTCCTTGAAGAATCATATATATATCCCACAGTTTAATTCCAGCAAAGTATAAACAGATTCATAACAATGTATTAACTCATTCATTAAGATTAACCATTAATTGTTGAAATAAAGTAGAGACATGCATACATTCAACACGTTACGCTAGTATTATCATGGTTCACCCCCTCCTGGGATACATCCACAAAGATTTGGCTCTTGGCTCTTTTATTATGGCAATTCTGCATTTTTGGTGTCGCACGCTTACAATTCTCCAAAAAACTGGGTAAGATCTATGTGAGGCAAACTAGATCACACCAGGCTCTACAGCCTGTGGTCTAATCCTCAGATCTACCTTCCCTCATATCTTCTTTTCTCAACAGCTTACAAAATCGGTTCATACAGCTAAAAACATTACATATCACCTACACTCCTACTTGGTTACAGTCTCCAAAACTTCACTCCAAATCCTAACCCTCAACAACAACAAAAACAACCAATGATCAACAATCAACAATCAAAAATCAACCCTATATGATACTTTTGTATCTATATTTATACATTTCGGGCTCTTCAACCATTTACCGAATATTACCAAAACCCTAACCCTTCTTACGTTAGGTCTTTCTCCCATGCGCGTGTTGTTCTTCCTCCAGCTATCGCTTTCCTTTGTGCATGCTTTCTTACATGCGTGCATGCTATTATTTTGCTAGTTGTTACTTCAGTTTTATGCATGCTTTATTTCGAACGATCGTTCTTCTTTCCACTTCAGATTTGTGCCAACACCCTCCATGGTGGAAGAAAAGAAAAACGACGGAGCAGAATATTCTATCAATATGTTGCTTGAGCAAGCTCTCACGCGACAAAGGGACGAAATGATGGAGATTTTTTCCCATGTTCTTCAATGCTTTCCGGTAGAAGCACTACTACATATGGGCGGATTATTCCACGAAAATTTTCCATGCTTTCACTAGTTTCATATTTTTTTTAAACAGGGTGGGATTTTCGTCGCTATTGCCATGAAAGTTTGTCGCAATATCGACAAAAATCTTAATTTAACCTAGTCAGCATTTTTGTCTCTATAGCAACAAACTTTCGTGGCAATAGCGACGAAAATTTTGTCTATCTCATTGGTCGGTGTTAACGGCTAGTTGACTATTTTATCTATATATACATGACTTTAAGAGACTTTGTGACACAATTGTTATAGTTGCGACACTATTCTTGGCTTTTGTTTGAGTTGTTTATTTTTTCCGTCACCCACCGGTTGAACAAATCCAATTCTCGATCTACATAGCTCGTATTTTGAACTTGCAAGGTTAGTATGTTATTTTTTATTGATGTACACATTTAACTTGTAATTTTTTTTTCAAATGTCCAAATTGCATTTAGCTTATATTTTCCTTGATAATATATTTATATAATATGTGTAGTTATACCATATTTCATGTCTTTGATTTTTGGATATAGTTGGTATATTATATGGAAAAGGGTATGTGGATTCCATAATATTCTAGGTTTATGGAATCCACATACCCTTTTCCCTTCAATTGTAGCTATAATCTCTCTCTCTTTTCATTGATAAAGATATGGAATTGCTCTTGAAACTCAACCCTAATCGGTGAAATGATAGTAATTGATTGCTATATTCCCTCCTTTAGCAGGGACTAATAAGATACATAAACACTATCCCTAAACTTATGTTAGGTGTATATTTCATTATTATATAAAGAAAACATTTGTACACATATGACCTTATTATAAAGATGCTATCTATGTCGTCATGATGTTGATCCTCTACACATATGATCACCTTATTATAAAGATGTTGACCTTATTATAAAGATGTTGACCTTATT
>WSFP011509087.1:0-13227 GCA_009831015.1 Picea engelmannii
TTCACCTTATTATGGTCTTCCAATTTCTCATACTCCAAATACTTAGGATTTCAAATTCCAATTTCTAATACTCCAAATTACTTATATTTATGATAATACTTTCTATTTTATGCTATATTTTTATTTTCACTCAATGCCAATGTGTATACTTCTTCAACTTATAAACTTAGGTTGTGTGGGCTCATGTTGTCTTGGAATACAAACTTTAGTGCATGCACATACCTCGATATATTCCTCATCATGACATGCTTGGATGGAAATCTTATATAATTCCTTCATATTCCCCTGCACACTTTGGTCTCTCTGTCTCAAGTTCTTCATCTATCTAAAAAGTACATGTTTATAGTCAACTAGAAAATATTCCTCTCTCAACTTGGACATCATCTTAATGTAATTATTTATCCTCTCCTTACCTTGTGAACTCACTTGTACTACACAAAATCCCAGCATACTAGCAACATGACCTCTCAACCTAGTAATTTCTTACTTCACCTTACTAGGGTCTTCCAATTTATCACTAATTGAATCTATCAGTATTTAGTATTTCAAGTTCCCATTGTAATGGAAAAATTCAACCTTGTCTCACTTCTTACACTTCAAAATTTTGATTCATTGGGTTGTTAATTTCAATTATATGTGATGATATCAATAATCCTTTACCTAGCTCATACATTAAGCCTAAGCAATTATTTAGATTTGTATACATTGTAAACCGTTATTTCACCGCAACAGAACATGGTGAGTAACCAGCATTTATTGCCCCCCTCCATCATCCTTAAACACCTCCTCCACAAACCAATAAGGTATCTTATCTTTTTACACATTTGGAAAGAAAGATGAGTAATGGACCTAAGCTAGCATAATTTCCCCTTCATGGTATAGCTCAAGATTGGTACAATTAAGGAAATCAATTTGGACATGTTGGGCCTATAAAGCCTTCAAATTTACATACGACTTTATGAAGATCCACCACAGAGCACAATAAACATCTATCCTTGAAACATCTCCCTATTATTATTAATCTTGTTATAGTTCCAAATTCTTAGCTTCAAGTTCTCCACTCTACTATATTGTTTCTAATTCTTCAAAACACCTTCTTAACTCTTGCAATTCTTCGTTCGAATCCATTATGCATGATATTCTTATCATTCCTAGAATCTTCAACATTCTAATTTCCCAACATTCCACCTTCAAGTTTCCACGGGGGATTCACCTTGTTGGCTAATATCTTATCATGTTCATTCATAAAGGGGGGTTTTAAATTGTGAAAAAAAAAATTCAATATATTGTAGGCATTCTCGGGGGGGTGGCAGGGGATGCAAGGTATGAGGGGGTTTATAGGTATTGGGGGGTATAAAAAGGGGTATCTAATAAAAATTGGGTGTTTTATTGGAAAGATGTATTGGGAGGGGGGTTCAACTAAAGGTTTATCAATATCTAGTGAAGTTGGGGGTATTATTTAATATTCCACAAACATATGTGTTATGTCATAGGTTCACCGAATGAAGACCTTGTGCAATTTTCTCTTCAATCATCTCAAATCTCAAAATTCCAATTACTTTAGTGTCAACTTATGCTTTGATACCAAACATGATAGGATCAAAGTTAAATTGACCCTCAATATCCTTGCATGCCCGGTTAGTGATCGCACAAGGTACTGCATCAAAGGGAAAATAAATATAAATACAATCTCACAAAAGATAGAATGTAAAGATACAAGAATAAATTCAAAATAGTCTACCCATCATGAATATAAAAATTGAATATACATGGTTTAGAATACCTCAAACTTCGATAGGTCCATTAACATCTATTCTCATCTCTCACTTTCTTTTGTGGATCATACACATAGCATACACTTTTCCCCTCCACATAGTCTACACCCTTGACTCTTCCCCTTGATTCTGAGATCCACTACTAGAAGTTCTCTTCCTCCTTCAAATTCTCCCTTCACTTAAATACAGTCATTCAAATGTCAATCTCCTCTTCTCAAAATCCAATCCTTCTTCTCCAACTTGAAGTTAATTCGTCCTCCTTCTCCTCAAGGCTAACTTATTGTTTCTTGCAACCAAATCTAACAACACAAACCTCCTTCAAAGGTTCAACCAACTCTCCCCTTCTAGCATGTCCAAAACCTAATAGTCTTCATATTGGGTCCTTGTATACTCCTTTCTTGTGACCCTTGGACTTCTAACAACCTCAACCACCATACCAAAATGGTTTTTCTTCACATATTATGTGCTCAACTTGTTTTCCACTTCATCAATCTTTTGGATTTATATGCTTGACTCTTAATTTTCTCCTACATGCATGACCTTTTATTTTCCCATGCACCCACTTTTATGTGCCTTTTGTTTTTTAATGCCAACATTCTCCTTGAACATCCATCGTCATACATTTAGAGTTCTCACATCTCCAGACATTCTCTGTGACTGCATATGAGCATACATTGTATGGAAAAATACAAAAAAAAAACTAGAAAAATATAAAGTTTTGGATTTAAATGGATTAGACTTACAATATTACATTGGGTACAATTCAAAACTAACAAATTTGAATTCTAGAATCTCAATTTTGTATTAGTATAATTAAGTATATCATATGGTTGTACATTGAAATCATTGTGGACTATAGCATGAAGTTAAGAACCAAACTAAAAAAAAATCCCCATCACAATGACAATTGTAAAATAATATATGTCATAATAATTAAATGGTAGTACATATCAACAACCCACTAAATTCCTTCCTACTCCTCCCCCTACCTTTATGATTTTATCTAACTAAATAAATTCCCCATTTAAAAATAAGGGCTCTTGGTGTGTTCACTCACATGCGACTTTCGGGAAACTATTCCTGAAGACATCACTAGTTCACAATAAAACATATAATATAGCATATCATGCCACATAATGGCCATTTTCCACCCTACTAATCAAAGTCAAACTTTTAGTTGACTACTTTTCAGGTTGCACAAATTTCAATTCCCTTGGTCATGCAAGTCACACAAGAACACCTTCAATAACCATGTGACCTATATAAATGTGGAACTCAGTGACCTCCATAGTGCATTAATGGCCAAGTACAAACCTTCCTAGCTCTAGGGTGGTGTATGAAGATAGTTCAAGCTCCCATCTCATGAATGCATGGTCCCTTGGCATCCCAAAGGTCTCATCAAGCACATGGGATCACATTAGTGAATAAGGAGCATTCACATTGAAGATGGTTTACCATTTAACCTTCAATTTTTTCTATAAAATAAGGCCATGGGGCTACATTATACAAGAAGAAATAATTGCAAGGTTGTGTTGGATAAATGAACTTGGAGATCATACATTTGTCTCTTTTATATTTACCATCCATTTCCCGCATGCTTGCTTGTGTTCTTTCACTAAAGAGACAAGGTTATTTCATCCATCAGAGTTAGAAAGAGAATTCAATGAGGGAAAGGACCCATCCTAAGGATGGATACCACTTTCATCCATTCACTCTTATCGTGGTGAATACATTACATGTTTTTTCCTATCCATTGGACAATAATATGAGTATTGATATTTCCATCCATTGCTTTGCATTTTGAAGGGCATTTTTGTGGTTGAATTCTTAATTTAGTTGCATTTATGCTTTGTTGTTTTTTATTTCATGCTATTATATTTTTTCAATGGTCCCACAACTAACAATTTTATGATGCTTAGTTCATAAACCTACTAAAAAGGATGGATTTGCTTGCCAATGCAACAAAACCCACATATCAAATCAAAGACTCTCGTTCAATCTTTTATCATCTTATCTAACTCCTTAGGTTGTTTTTTTTCTTACATTTCACTTCTAGTCGCTTGCAAGATCATTATTACCTCTATTGTTTCACTCTTCACCCAATATAGACAAAGGAAAAAATTTCAAAAATCATATTTTTTTGAGACCTGACATTTTGTGAACATGTTCGCCTTTATTCCACAAGGGGTCTGATAGAACCTTCGAGTTAAACACAACTTGCACAAGCCTAACTATGTTAATATCACACCATTTTTCCATGCGTACATTAAATTCTCTTTGTGCACGGTTGGTGTGACCATCTTAGTGAGTTTGTCCAAAATTCATCTTTTTAGTAGTAGGTAGTTTTCTTCTGAAAACTAGTTAGTAGTTTTCAAAAAAAAATTAGGAATTATCAACTTATTTACTTATGTTATTTCATCTTGTTATAAGTTCTTAGTAATTAAACACACCCGCTAAGTTGTTGGGGGTGGAATCATACTTTCTAGTACTTGCCACATGGATGATGTCTTTCTTTGAATTGCACTTAGATTCATAGCTTGATATTTCATCTATTGTCGTACATCATTTGTTGGTTTGTTTTAGTTAAATTGATGAACTCGTTTAAAAGAAAGAGCTAGGTGAGGAAAGAACTCTTGTGGGAAATCACTCACTACTCGGAATCATTTTCCTTTTGAGAAATTTATTTTCACTTCAACATTTTGGGGGTAGTATTTACTTTAAACCATTAATGGTTTATTCTATCACTCTCACACAAATCAAAGACCTAAAAGCTCTCACATCCCAAGTATGCTCTTTGTCTCGCACCCATAAGCTCCTAAATGGTTTATGTTATCACTCTCACACAAATCAAGGACCTAAAATCTCTCTCATCCCAAGTATGCTCTTTGTCTCACACCCATAAGCTCCTAACCATGCTCAATAGTCCCACTAATCCCAATTTGATATTGCATCAACATATTCCATGTCAATGGCCATAAAAATTGGCTCCACCTAAAGTGTTAAACATGATATTTTAGAATACAATTTAAAGTGATTAAAAAAATTGAAAATTAAACTAAGTAGACAATTTCACAATGGGATTCAAAGTTTTAAATTTCAATTATTTCATTAAATTTTGAGATTGTAATTCACAAATACATAATTTTTTAGGCATTTTTGGGTCAATCTATTGCATACTTTGTAGTGTGTGGGATGAAAGAGACTCCAATGTCTCTCACATATATATGTGGAGGAAGTATGACTTGATATTTTCATACAAAATCTTTGACGCTCATGAGTTTCGTCACCAAAATTCTCCCACCATACATCTGGCACAGTACATACAACATACATAGAGATTAGACTTCAAAATTAAAAGGAAAAGAATAAATTATAATTTATAATATGTTGGTTGGATTGAAGGAGAAGCACTATTAACATATCCTTTATCACTTTGAACGCACTCATCATGGAAAACAATGAATTTGTGGCCTTGAAATCCTAAAGTTGGGAAATAAATTTCCTATATAATCCATCATCATGGCCAAGTGTTTATCAACACAACTAAGTAAGCTCCTCTTCACCTTTTGATCTGAACATAAGCTTAGCTCATATGGTAATGTTGGGTTTACAAAGTACCTAGCAACATATAAAGGGTCATTGAGTTGATTGGTCCACCTGTTGTCAATGATTTCCCATGGTGTCATATATTTGGCTTCAATTACTCCATAGGTGGCCATAATGGCCTCGTAAAGGAAACCTATTGTGGATTTCTCAATATCCACCATTCAAAGGAATCTAATAAGTGGCTCTAAAAATGTGACCACTCTACCAACATCCCTCTAAAATCCCTCAATATAACAAATAGTTGCAATATACATGCCCTCAATAGTCTTTCAATATTTAGATTATTCATTCATGAACCATAATATTCTTTTCAAAGCTATTTTCCATGACATGATACATTGCAAGTCTATGAAGTTTATGTAAAATCCAGTGATGGCAAGGAGAACAAACTCGTTACCTTCAGTTTGAGGATTGATCCCACATAATTCTAAGTACCTTGGTGTGATTGAAAATATATTTTGTAATGGACTTGGCATTATCTACAATTTATTGTACCCATTTTTTTTAATAGATTCTAACACGAGGTCTATGGATTGGGGGCAAGTGAAAACAAGAAAATAGTGGGGTGGGTGTCTCTAACCCAACCTCTTGACAAACAATTGAATCAATCAATTCACAAATAAGTTCAACACTATTTACCTATTCATATGTATCAACAAATATTTTGAGGAACATAGTTCCTTGGGGTAATAACAAAAAAATACAGGGTCATATTTCCTTGTCGATCTACCCATCTTACATGATAATGTAATTGATTTGTCTCCATAAATCATGAATACCTTGCAAGACCTCTTACATTTCTTGAACTAATTTGCATGGCATTTAAGTTCTTATGGCCTCAAAGGTACTGGTTTTGAAGCATGTTATTAATGACCATGACATCTATCATGGTTTATGAATGGGGGGATTAGCCTCATAATTTGAAGGAAATGGTTGAATAGCACTAGAAGTTATCAATTTCCTTCATAGATTCATAGTGAACATATTTTATAACTTGTGGCATCCAAAGTAGCTTGGGATAAAGGTTTAATATGGCATGCAAAAAACATGTGCACATTCTCATGCCATTTTTTGGAGTACAAATGTCTTGGGTTGTGACACCACCTCTAGATTGAGCTCTACATTCTTTGGTCCTTAGAGTAGGACCCCTTTTTTTTTCTTGTTCTTCTGGTTCTTCCTCTTCGAATTATTCATATGTTTCCTATTTTATATTTTGTGTTGGGGATTGGGTGTAACCCTGTGCGAAACAAATAATAGAAAATGCAATATATTCGAAGAGGAATCACTTCACAGAAGATCAGTGGTGTCCAAAGACACTGTTACAACACTTAATAAAAACACATTATGATCATAATGTCACAATGCATATTGAACATCTTGAATTGCATTACATCACATCAATAATGACTCATTGGGTTATTTATTTATAGTCTCAAGATCTAACCTACTTCCTTGAAATCGAGAAGATCTTGTCCACATATAACCATCAGTTGTTGGATTATATCCTAGGAAATATGCATTGACTAGTCGGCTATTCAAGTTAACTCGACCCGGCCATTCATGCTTCCAACTCGTAGTCGATTTCTCGACTGGTCAATCCATCGACTGAATGTCTCAAATTACTAGTGGACTACTCGACAGATTGAGGTTGACTATCCGACCAACTTATGTTAACATCTAGTTGACCACCTGACTGATTGTATCTAGTTTGTGGTCAACCACCTGACCAATTGATTCTAGGAGAAGTGTGATGAAACATCAGAACCTGAGGTTCCAACACCCCCTCCACCCCATCAACACATGGCTCTGGATATTCCAGAGGTGAAATTAAGTCAACAAAACACCCCCCCATAATTGCATCTTCCTGAAGCCCAAGCATATTGTGAAGCTTGATAAATTTAGGTTCAAACAATGGTTTGGTAAAGATGTCATCAATCTAATCATCTATTTTACAATAGACAAGAGTGACAACCTTTTCATGAACCAATTGTCGCAAATAGTGAGCATGGAGCTTGACATACTTCATTTTACGTTCTACAACAAGATTATCAACAACTTGAATTTCACTATGGTTATCAAAGTAGAGTGTAGTCGAGGTCTGGATAAGAAACCCAAGTTCACTTAAGAGATGGGGAAGACAAACTACCTCTGTACTTGCATTAACAGTGCCACAATACTCAGCTTCTATAGTTTACAGAGAGGATACCTTTTTTTCTTACACAACCAAACCAATGGTCCAGTGATGAAGTGAAACACATAGCTAGAGGTGGAAATTTGATCATCATTGTCATCTACCCGGTCGGAGTCGATGAAGTTGACTAACAAGTCTGAACTTCAAAAATATTTGATACCAAGGTGAGAGGTACCCTTAATATAATGAACAATCATTTTGACATCTTTCTAGTGACTTTGTTTGGGATCCTGCCTAAACCGAGAAGTCACACTAACAATAAAATATATGTCATGTCGACTATAAGTGAGAAAAATAACATTGTCAACCAGTTTTCAATAGAGAGTAGCATCGACTTTGAGAGACTGGCAAGTTTTACTCAGATTAACTCCAGAATGAAAAAGAGTAGCACATGGCTTACAATCTTCCATCTTAAAATGTGTCAAGAGATCCATTACATATTTATATTGAGAAATGAATAAACCATCATTCAGAGGTGATACTTTAAGACCCAAAAAATAGTGGAGAAGTCCAAGATCTGTCATGTCAAAGGATTCAACAAGTTGTTTCTTCAATTTAATAATGATATCAATGTTATTTCCTGTTATGACAAGGTCATCAACATATACAACAACAATTAAGGGATTTCCAAGAGTATGGAGTACATATAAATTGTAATCCGATTCACAATGTTTGAAACCAAGATCGAGAAATAAACGGTCAATATTAACAAATAAAGTTATGGGATATTTCTTCAAACCATAAAGAGAATTCTGAAATCAACAAACAAGAATAGAATCTGTCACAAAACCAGTAGGTTGTTCCATGAAAATTTCTTCAGATAAGTCACCATGAAGGAACACACTTTTCACATCCATCTAGTGGATCTGCAATCCAAAATGAGCAACAAGAAAAAGAATTAGTTGAACAAAATTCATATTTGAAACAAGGGAAAAGGTCTTAGTGTAGTCAATGCCTTCTCATTGAGAGAATCCTTTCACGACTGAGAAAACTTTATGATTCTCAACAACACCTTTAGAGGTAAATTTGGTCGTATAGACCCATCGACATTTCACAATGTTCTTTCCTGGAGGTCGAGGAACTAAATCCCAAGTATGATTCTTCATAAGAGAATCCAACTCATCCTGCATGGATTGTTCCCAGTCAAGTTTTCCTTCTGCATCAAAGTAGTTAACAGGATCACAAGTTCCAACAATGCAAGTCATCAAAGCAACGCCGGTATGTTGTTGGAAATTGCAAGTTTTTCATCCTAAAGAAAGATCCGACATTGGGGCTAGTGGCTTCAATCATCCTAGTAGCCCATCTAGATAGGTAGGAAATGGGTGAACTGATGTCCACTACAGAAGGTCGATCAAAATAATGAATTGTTTCAGTCGAAGGAAATAGAGGACCAATCGAAACAAAAATCAACACTTAGGATCTAAGGTCGATGGCTCAGTCGAAATAGGAGTAGATTTTGAAGGCCTAGTGAAAGGATTGAAAAAAAAAATCGATGCACTATTATCAGAAACAACATCAAAGGGACTATCCTGCAATAAACCAAAGGAAGCATTTAGCAACTTAAGGCCTGAAGACTTCTCATCAAACCACACATTTCTTCTAATAATGATCTGTCATTTGACATGGTAAAACAGTCGATAGGATTTAGACTCTTTAGAGTATCCCATCATGATGCATGCATGACTCTTTGCATCCAATTTATTCCTGCAATCATCTAGAATATGAGCCCAAGATGCACTGTCAAATACATGAAGGAAATCGATCGAGGGATTTCTTCCACACCATCTCTCGACTAGAGTCACATAACTGATATCTCTAGTTGAAATACGATCCAGTAGATAATTTTCACAATAAACAGCTTCAACCCATAGACAATTGGGAAGATCTTTGGCCTGCAAAAGACATCGATCCATCTCAACCAGGGTTCGTTTCTTTCTTTCTGCTACATCACTCTATTGAGGAGTGTGAGGAACATATCACTTCCATTCATTACCAGATAGAACAAGGTATTCTTTGAATGGTCAATTCACATACTCACCACCGTTGTCGGATCTCGAGCATTTGATAGGTCGACCACATTGCTTTTCAACAAAGTCCCTAAATTCTTTGAAATTTTCAAAGACATGATTCTTATTTTTTAGGAAATAGACCAAAGTGAATCTAGAGAGACCATCAATCAAGGTAAAAATATACCATGCATCGGCTAAGGAAGGTATATTGATACAACAAATATCATTATGAATCATCTCCAGGAGGTTTTGTTCTCGCCACACTTTTTCGGAGTCGAAGGGTGCCTGATGATGCTTACCTGGAACACATCCTCTACAGACTCCATCAGTGGGAAAAACTTTAGATAAACCAACAACCATATCCTTCATTGTCATCGAATGCAGATTTCAATAATTTAGGTGTTTGAGTCATTCATGCCAAATTTGAATTCATTCATCAATGTGAGAAATGAGATCAGTTGATTAAGAGTCGGGTCGAGTAAATTCACAACACTTGTACAAACTGTCCTTTGGGTCAAGAAATCCTCCAGCAACAATCGACTAACCATTTTTTCAAATCTCTAACAAAGAACTGATCTGGCCTAAACTCCACAATCTTACCTATCTATGTCAATTGATAAACTGACAACATATTTTCACTCATATTGGGAATATGATAGACGTCGACAAATTTTTCATGTCGACGAGGAACATCACCATGACCAACAATGTCAAGAGAAAAATCATCATCAACATATATCTTCTGCTCTACAGTTTTATCCAGGAACATGAACAAGGAAGCATACTTGGGCATATGATGAGTGCATCCAAAATTGACTACCCAATAATTCTGTGTGGAATGAGAAAGCAACACTTGAGAAGTTATGACTTGGAAGGTAAAATTATCAGTAGGTCGGTGAATAGTTGACACGCCTCCTTCAATTCACCTCTTTAGATCGTGGTTCTTATTCCAATAGTCCTTCTCAACATGTCCAAACTTTCCATGGTAAATACATGTTCTTTTCTTTCGATTCTTCCAATTCAATGTCGACTCATCAATCTGCACTTTAGTTTTTTTCTCGAGGTATTCTTGTCAGTACAAAGGGGTATCAAACCATACTCTTTATTTATGATTCACCTTTACCTTTTCCTTGAGCAAGTGATATTTATGTTTACCACCAATCTTCCCTTCATTAAGCAATATATCTTGATCATTAATTAGTAAGCCAAAAAAAACTTCAAAGGTATAATCCTTACCATCTTCTTTGTGTGCCTGATTGTTGGCTCAAAATGTTGAAACGAACACGTCAAATCATGTTCTTAGATTCATTAAGACCATCTCGATGAGTTTCCCTTCTTTATTTTTATAATTTTTTCCATATTTGCTTTCAACTGTAACTCTTTCACAGGAACCAAATAATCCTCATTTATGTCAAAGGAATGAGGATCGAGAGAGATCAACTCTTTCTCTAACTACATGACTTGGATTTCATCTTCTTTGTAGAATAAGGACTTCAGTTTCTTCCAAACTTGATGAGGAAATTCAATTCCGATGGTATGGAACCGAATCTACCACGAGATATAGGTTGTGATAACCCTAAAAAACTCATCCTTCTTTCCATTGACATCAAAATTCATTTGGTAGTCCGTCGGATCTAGAATCATAGTCTTCGTATACTACCAAAGTCCTTTACCATTCAACAAGGTTTCCATATCTGGTGCCTAGATAACATAATTTGATCCATTCAAAATGATGAGATCAATCTTCAAAGCCATCTTCGATATCTAACAGATATGATCTGTTTCCATGGGTTATAGTTGGAAAATCATCAGCCTAGAGTCAATCACAAATAGATTCGACTCAACTGGATTTGTAGACAACATGTGAGGTCTAAACTAGTCGCTCTAATACCATGTTGGGGATTGGGTGTAACCCTGTGTGAAACAAATAACAAAAAATGCAGGATATTTGAAGAGGAATCACTTCAAAGAAGATCGGTGGTGTCTAAAGACATTGTTACAACACTTAATCACAATGCATTATGATCAAGATGTCACAATGCATATTGAACGTCTTGAATTGCATTGAATCACATAAATAATGAACCATTGGGTCCTTTATTTATAGTTTCAATATCTAACCTACTTCCTTGAAATCGAGAAGATCTTATCCATGTATCACTGTCAGTTATTGGAGAGAATCCCAAGAAATATGCGCTAACTAGTTGGCCAGTCAAGTTAACTTGACTTGACCATTGCGTCCAACTCGTAGTTGATTTCTCAGTTGGTCAATCCATCGACCAACTATCTCGGACTATTAGTCAACTACTCGACCGACTGAGGTCAACTATCCAATCGATTGATATAGATATCTAATCGACCACCTGACCGACTATATCTAATTGTCGGTCAACCGCATGACCAACTGGTTCCAGGAGAAGTGTATTGAACCATTAGAACTTGAGATTCCAACATTTTGGGCATAGTAGATGACCCACGTATATCTACCACAATTTGTTTCTTTTGAATGTTTTCCATCTTTAGGGATTCTAGGGTTAGGATTGCTTGACACATTTAACATCCCAAATAACTTGTGGATAGAATTTTATCTCACCTTTGGGACAGTCTAATATGGAATTTGAATCTCCCCCCTATTACATATTTTTTTAAATTGCATTTCACCATGCCTTTTTTAATTTGTGCACAATAGTTCCAAACAAAATCCCTTTCCCTAGGCATTTTTCTAGTAAAACAAGGACAAAGAAGAGGTTAAAAAATGATTGGTATAGGTCCAGAAATCATTGTTACAAGTCTAAAAATGAGTTGTTATAGGTATGCAAATGATTTGTTTTAGTTATAAAAATTATTTTAGAAAAAATATCATCAAGTTTTAGGGCCACTTAATGAAAATAGGTCTCTTGGATGTCTCAAATTCTGCACTAAAAACTTTGGAAAATCTACCCTTGAAATAGATGCCCTAGATGTAAAAATTAGACCTCAAACCAAAGATTATGCATAGTGGAAAGTGCTCCCTAGCTGAGCAAAAACCCTCTAGTTGTGTGGTTGTGTGAGGCTTGAGCATTGAAGTTAGCATTGTGTATTGTGTGACTAAAAGTGTCCAAGACTCCAAAAATTTTCCTTAAAAGTTAGCTAAAATTTGTGCCCTAACTCTCTTCAAGCCTCCAATTAACTCTTAAAATTGTAGAAGTCTTGCAAGAGAAGATGTATGCTAATTATTTTACACCTTATTATACCTCAGGTCCTCCTATTACCGTGCATGTAAAACCCTAGTATAATAGTGCAAGTCCTAGCTTAGAGAACTCAAGGAAAACAACAAATGAAAATGACAATGAAATGGTTGAATTGGCATTGTAACCTTCTTGCCATTTCAATTAGTAAAACCTAGCCAAGTCTAACGAGATTCAATGAGATTGATTGATTTTTTCAAGAATCAATCGGGTCAAACTAATTTGACCTAAGTTTGACTTAGTTTGACCTAAGTTTGACTTGACCCAAGTTTGACTCAAATTGATTAGCATTAGCTAGTTATTGTTGGTTTCAAATTAAAATGACCTTATTTAGGGATTGGATCAATTTTACTAGGTGAATCCTATTGAATATGACCAATTCCTATTACTATGCATAGATGTGACTAGTCCATTAGGCT
>WSFP011509088.1:0-13227 GCA_009831015.1 Picea engelmannii
ATGAGAAAGCGCCATATTGTTGGGCCATGATGGTGTCCTCTATGCAAAGCCGAAAACGAATTCATTGCACATAATCTCATTTTTTTCCCTTTGACTATGAAAGTATGGACTAAATCTTCCGCCCTCCCAAGACATCCTTGTGATTGGAATGGGCCTTCTCTTGAATCAACTTGGAAAAAATGGCTACAAAACCCTTTACGCAAGAATATCAAAGAATTACCTCTACTTATTAATTGGGGTATTTGGCTGGCAAGGAATTCGACCATCTTCAAGGACAAGGCAACTGTTCCCGAAATCATTGCAACAAAAATTCTCTCGATCCTTGATCATTTCCCCCAATAAAAGAACAAGCCTTCTATATGAGAAACTCAACCAGAACACATTGGCTCTTCTTTTCCCTGGGATTATTTTGACGTTGCATCACAAAATCTCCATTGTCGGGGAGGGGTTGTTTTATATTTATCTGACTCACTATGTTGAACTCATGGCTATACTTATATTGCTCAAATTTTCACGTGAGCAAGGGGTACACACCATTCAACTCTTTGGTGACTCCATGAATGTCATCAACTAGTCCTGGAAAATCCAACACTGCCACAATATTCTACTACTTCCCATTTTGGAGGAGATCTTCAATATATTGGAATCATTTGACTCTTTTGTTATATGACATGTCTAAAGGAACCATAACTTAGTAGTGGATACTTTGTCAAAGGAAGGAATCCCACTTCCCTTTGGAAAATGGCATATATCAAAATCAATTGGAGATTCTACACAAGGTTTCTACCACCAACCCTTCATCAACGATCCAACTCAACTACAACATTAAAATGTTGTCCTCTTTAAAGCAAGTTTTTCAAAAAAAAATACTTTGTATATACCCGGCACTAGAAGCATCTTGTTTCTCCTTATGTGTTGGCGCTAAAAAGACTTTATCTATTTATGCTCTATGACCCTTTAGGATTGGATGTTTGTTGAACTTTAATTGTTTTTGGAATGTAACTCTCTATGGACATGATGGGATCACTATATGTGATCATGTATGGGGATAATGATGACTCTCGGTCATCAGTGCTCACACTCTTTATGTCTCTATACTTAATGTGCTCACCTAGCACCTACAAAATGTAATTTTGTCTCTTCGGATGAATAAAATTACGGTTTTTTCCGAGGAAAAAAAAATTATACTAGGAATGTAATTAATAAATACTAAATGTACCAATGAAGTATTATACTATAATATATAGTAATACATAGAAAATATAAAGTATTATTCTAGCTAGTGTTTTTTATATAATACTTAGTGTCACGCTCCCAAAAGTTATCCCCAAGTCCAACCTTGGCATCTCATTGACATGCGACACTACAAAGGTTCTCACTTCTTATCTTGGCTCAACCAAGGATACTTCACCAAGACTACATCTCTTCACCTATAGCATACCCATAATTTCTTCTATGCTACGAATGAGTGACATCCTTACTCTATGAAACTAAATTATACACGTCATCTCCAATTTCTAGGGACAACTAAGAAGATGATGTCTGGAGGCCCTCAGGTTGCAAACATTTAGTACCGAGATACCGATGACTGAAAACTTCAACATGGGCATAGAACTGGTTCACCACCACCTTTCCTTGATTCGTGATGATGGAATCAACCACATCAACTTGCTTCCGGAAGATGATGGGTCTTTCTCCATGAGGTAAAAGTCAAGTATTGTGGTAAGTGTCACTTTAATATTTCAAGAATTTGAGAATGTCTCATTTGAAATTTCTTTTGATTATAGAACACTTGCTTGGAAGTTATGTTCTTTTCCATGTTTCACTTTGGTGGTTGACGTTGTGCCCTAGTAAGTGGTCACCCTTAGGGATGGGTTTGATACTAGGAGGTCCTATTGATAAGTCATCGTGCCATTCCTGATTATACTGAATATTTTTCACACTTACCCCCTTATTCATCTCCTTAACTTTTGGGATTTTTGGATATATTGACCTAAGAAGGGATTGTACCTCTTTTAATGGGAAGAGGGGCATGAAGGCCCAACAGTTTCTATATAGAAAAAAGATAAAAATCCAATTATAAACCTTCTAGATGATCGCTTATGGATCCCTAGGAGAATGAAATGTCTCTCATAAAAAATTGATGGGACCCGTGAAAAATAAAAATATAAAAATGCCAACCAAGGTAGAGCATGTGTGGGAAATTATTTTCATGCTTAGGTAGAGGTTCCACACATTTTCTTCAAATTGGGGAAGCATAATGTGACTAGGATAGAGTCAATATGGGAAATGTTTTTCATTCTTAGGTAGAATCCTCACCTTGGCTTCAACCTAGAAACATCTTTACAAAAATATGTCAATAAATGGGCTTGGAAAAAGAATGAATTGAAAACAAAGGTACAACACACCCTATATGAAGGCACCCATAAATGAGACAATACAAACCTATGTATTTCATGAATCGCATGCGCAAAGGTTTTAACCCCCATTGAATTTATCTTTTCCACGTGACTTAGAGAGGTTTCCACGTAGGAAACACTCCTTGACTTAAGAAATGATTCACCCAATAAGTCACTTTATCAACCCTCCCATACCTAAACTTGGAAAATTGCATAGGGTATTTGAGCACCTGTTTAATTTTATGAGGTAATTTTTTATGTACATGCCTGAATGAATCTTATATTAAATTTGATTTTACTTTCCATGATTCTTTTACTTGAGATCCATAGAGGGCGCACTTGTCTGTATTTGTGGGACCTTGACTAGTGGACAATTTGGAGGAACAAGCCCATCTTGGGCCTTCATTAGGGAAAGAATCCCATAGGTTGGATGAATTGACCCACACCTTGGGGAAGGATGGAATATAAATGTTGTTTTTGGAGGCAAACAAATACTCAATGGAGGACCTCACCTATCCCCTACAATCCCAATGATTTTCCTTTGGAGGCCAAAACGTCACTTTAGAGGGCTTGATGCCACCCTAGGGATAGGGTTTTGGTGGTGGTGGTGATGTTTGATGGAAATTTGGTACTTTTGATGAGGAGGGTTCCTTGTACCTTGAATACAAGACCCCATGCATGAAGGAAAGGATTTTGGAGGCCCAACGTTTTCATCCTGAATCCCAATGACTTGATGAAAGTGAAAAAATGTCACTCCTTGAGGAGATGATGTCATGTTTTAGGGTTTACTTTATGTGGAAATTATTTTTTTTTATAAAGGGAAAAAGTAAAGGAATTTGGCCTCCTTTATTTCTAGTTTACCCTAATTTATGGGGACAAACACTTCTTAGGGGATTTGTATAAATATAGACCATTTCCATTTCGTTTTAACATAGCTTTGTCTTGGCATAGGGGCATACCCAGGGTTCAACGCTTCAACAATGCACCAAAAAAACCCTAACTACCATGCCTTTTGGCAACACCTGGGAAGCAGGGGAAGTCTCACCTGAGGTAGAGGCAGGGGGGTTATAGGACTCAGGTGTTTGTAACCAAGATGGGACACAAATCTGTGATTATAACACTTCGCAGAGAACTCTAACAACACTTAGAAGAATATATGCATTAGTTCATTATATTTATTAACATCGCAAAACCAACCCTAAGATAGATAGACTTAGTAACAATAGAGATTAAGCACTTCGACCACACATCACAGAGTTATATCTAGCGTTCTTTCATAAAACACAAGTGAATCACTAAACAACATCATATCTATCCACTATACATAACAAAAGCACTAAGCAGATAAATCATAAACACAACGTAGCAAAAAACATACCAAGGACGCAAGATATACATGGTTCACCCCAGTGTGGGGCTACGTCCACCAACTGCTTCATCTCCTTTATTATTCTTCAATTCTCTTACATTCATCCACTCTTGTTCACTAAGCCACAGATCTAAGCTTCGCAAAGGACATGAGATATGTGCACTGAGCACCAGATCCTCCTTCCCAAAACTAGGTTACACCACAAAGCCAACTTCTCTATTTAGTACATAGCTTTACATACATAATCTGTTGCACATAGTAACCCAAAAATGCTTGCACTTAGCATTGCAAGCTATCTTTCACTTCTCTACTTCTACCATACATTCTTATCTATTTATAATTTTACATTTCCTTACAAAAATTCCTAAACATGGCTAAACCCATGGTCCGACATCCCATAACCCATTAAAAAAACCCTAGTGAACCCCTTGTTGGGTCCACTTAGCCCTCAAAATAAGTGAGATCTGCAATCTCAGCTCTGCCATGGCGCTCTATCTTTGATCCTCACATCGAAGTCCAAAAGGTGGTCCAAACCTGACCAAGGTTTCCTCAAAACTTGGTCGAGGGCCAACATTCCCCCAACACTCACCTGTGACTTGTCCCTAGTCACCCAGGTCTAGGCAACATTGTTTTGAAGGCCTCAAGCTTCACTCAAATTGCCTTGACTTTCTACTTCGCCTGAGCCTCCTTCTTAGCTATCTTTTGGATAATATGCTCTGTAACAGGCCCTTCCAGGCATTGTTCCACTATCGCAACCACTTGGTCCATCTTTGAGCCTTGCCCTTCAATTTATTCAAACACCTCACAGGCCTCATCCTGCACAGGTTTCAAATTCTGCATGAATTCCATTACTCTACCCTGTATGGAAGTCATCTATTGTTGTACCGCGTGCTATTATTGTGATATTTTCATTCTCTCGACTATAGTGAGTAGATTCATTTGCACTTGTACTAACAGTGCCTGCTATTGTGAATCCTGTAACTTCATTTCTAGTCTCTTTAGCTCTGGATCTTCTATGAGGTGTTCATAAGTCTACGCTCTTTTATCGCTCAGTTGTTTTCATTCTGAAGCGATGGATTTGATCCTTCCAACTACGCTCTTAGCATATTCCTCTCTCTAATCACGCACTTCCTGCGAAGTGCTCGGTACTGCTTGGATCTTCAACTTCATTATCCTCTCTTAAAGCTGATGGATGACCTTAGTGAGCTTCACCACTTGAATCTCAATTGATTCTTGTTCCTCGTGTGCCAAGCCGGGCATAGAGTGAAGTGATTTATTAACCGCTTCTTTGACCATAGTCTACTCCGTGAGAAGTTGGTCCTTTTCTCTATGTATCTTCTCTTTTTCCTCCTCTAGCATCGCCTGAAAGTCATCTTTCTTATTTTTGTAGGCGGTTACACAGTATCGTGCAACTCGTAGTTTCTTTAAGACTTCATTTTTATCTTGCTTCAGGGATTCTATATCATTCTCCTTTTCTTATTGGACTTTTTGAAGTTGAGCCTTTGTCACATCTGCAAGTCTTCTTAATTGGGCGGGCTCATCCCCCAAGTCTGCAACTTGTGATTAAGAAGGCACAATGGGTACTGCGCGGCTCAAATGAATGGATTTTTGTATTTCCTTCAACTCCTTTTCGACCCTTTCATACAAATATTTCTTCTTCACTCCATATCTTTGCAAGAGATATTCAGATGCATCCTCCATCGCTTCATGAACTAGACTGATATCATATTCTATGAGCATGGCCTCCATCTGGGGCTTATTAGCACGGGTCTTCTTTCTTGCCAAAGGTTTACGAGGAGAAACCTTCCTCTTCTGTGGATTTATAGTAGGGGGATCTTTTAGCGGTGTAGGTTCTCCACCTTCTTTCTTTTCTCCTTCATACCCTCCTTGTCCATTTGCATCATCTCCTCCTCCTGGAGAGACAGATCCATTTCCTTCAGAGACATTGTCTTCCTCACCGGTCTCTATATTCTGGACTTCCTCCTTTTATTTTTCTTCTTCGCACTGGACTGTCCAGCATGCTCGGCCTGGGTGACCAAGGGGATTCCTATGATGTCGGGGTCAGAGAGTTCTGCATCATCGTTCGGTACAAGGAAATCTTCTGACCAATCCTTCATGATCTGGTACATGTCGTCGTCTATTATCTTGTAATAAGATTGTAACTCCTCCTTTCTGTCATCTCTGCGCACATTGATATATATATAATGTTGATCTGCATAGAACTTCGTAAATGGTCAGTACTGGTGTGCGGTGTCATGCATGTAAAGGCTTCAATGGAAACCTTCAATTGCTAATAATAGGCATGGAACAAAGTGTTAGACTACCATTGCTTTGACATATCGTTGGTGTACCACAAGGTAGAGAACCTAGTATCCAACAACTCCGATGGTTCAATCTCCAGGAAGGTGGCTCCTTTCGGTATTTTCCAAGAGACAAATGCAATTAATATGAGCAACCAGCTAAAGTGGAACTCATATCCATGATCCTAATCTTCGTGACATTCTTTCTCAAGCTCATTGACGAGGTAACTCACCCAATTCATTTGCATTCCCTCCATGCACTTTCCTGCGAGGTCCACCATGAACCCGGTGACCTTTGTGGGACAATTATTTCTTACAAGCTTGCTAGCTATGAGTTGGTAAGAAAGGCACACTGCACCATCTTGGATAGAGGCTACCTTGTAGCCTCACTTTCCTTCTCCACTTTTCCATAAGCCTCCTTGATGCATTGTTCTAGGGAGCTATCCAAGGTCTTCCCTGGGTAAACCTGCTGAGGGTTGGGTCTCTGCACGCTCAGTCCTGTAATCAGGTGGATCAACGTTGGATCCACAGTAATCTTCCTGTCAAGACATGGGTATCAGCCTTGGGAGTACGAAAATAGGAGTTTAATGCAAGCTTTAATATCTTGGTGATGGACAAAATGGGGAATCTTCATCACATTAAGTATCGTGGACTGCGCGAGCTCCTTAATCCAAGGCTGGGAGATCAGGTGAGGCTTCTTCCCAGTGGTATTCATCGAATATCTGTGAGGTGTGAGCATCACATAGTTATTTCTATCTCCAAGGTTGAAGTCATTGTTCGTCAGTAGTGTGATCTGTCCCAACTCACTCCCAACTACGCATATTCCTTTCAGGATGTACACGGTGATCAAAGTGTACTCGAAGTCCCGTGGGTTGTTGTCATGATTAACTGCGCTAGCCAAGGGCGGGATAAAATCTGATAATATCGTCGTGATCTTCTTCGCATTCACCATATCTCTGCGATGATTACTTCGCTGCTCAATCGTGGGGTTGACATGGCTCGAACGACATCCAGTCGAAAGGGAAGCCTCGAGTCCCCTGGTTGACAATGCCTGAAATCCTTTAGACATAGCTTTATCACCCATAAACTTCTTAAGAACCTCCTCGATGGAATTTTCTAACTCAGTGCCTTCGCCCGACATTCTCCCTATTAAACAGATAGATCGGGGTAGGCGAATGGATAAGTGGAAAAATGGACAGTGACGTCTGATAACACAGATTGACGCACAATCACTTGTCTTCTTATCTCATATAATCACAGGTGGCAAAAAGTGGTCCCAGCGCAGCATCCGACGGGTTAAATAAGAGAGCATCATAACGGATTCCTCCAACGGGCAGGAATGCTTCCATCAATATGAATCTGTCTATTCTGGAGCAGTCTCAACGTCCAACAATGGTCTATCCACCCATAAATGTGTTTCCTAGCCATTCCATATCATTTTTCTAATGGTCAGGGCACCTCCAACAGTAATATAGCTTCACTAGGGCAAAGTCCCATTCTGCACAGTCCTGCTATTCCGACGAGGTTCAAATCCTGCAAACCTACCTCCTACAAAGTCTTCCATTTGTTTTCTATAACTTCCTGTAGCTTTTTAAACTTGGCTTTCTTCGTACTGAGCTTCCTTTCCTTCTTTCTTGTGATCTAAGTCTCTCTAACTGTTTCTGGATTTCTCTTTCCATTTTTATTCTTATCTTCTCCTATCGTAGTGAATACACATTGTTGATGTGCTTCCAAAGGGTCTGAAGTTAATACCTCTTATTTTATTAATTCCAGGGCGGGTATTCTTATGTCTTGCATGGATAGTGTTGGCCCTCTACCAAGTTTTGAGAGAACATTGGTCATGTTTGACCATTTTCGAGACTTTGACAGGCTTGTCGAAGACAAAGTGCCCAGGGGAAGCGTAGATCGCGGTATCTTGCCCATTCTTGCTGGATTTTTGGGATTTTAGGGTTTATGTAATGGGTATGGGATGTCGGCCCATGGGTTTACCCATGCTTAGTCATTTTAGTAATTTATAAATAAGTAGCTAGGTGATGTCAGTAAATGTGGTAATTGTCTTAGTGCAAGAGGTCATTGGCTTAGTGCATGATTAGAGTATGTTAAGACTTGCAGAGCTAAGTGCAAGTGATTGTAAAAGGCTGTGTGCATAGACTATGTAAGGCTTTGTGCCATGACCTGACTTTGAGGAAGGTGGATCTAGTGTGTTGTGCACAGATCACCTGTCCAGTGCAGAGTGAGCTCTGTGGCTCTGTGCCTGTAAGATGATTGAAGGAGACTAATAAAGGAGAAGACGATTTAGTGGATGTATCCCCACACTGGGGAAAACCACATATATCATGTGTCGATGTGATTTGTGCTACGTAGTTCATACTATTTATGTATCTATTTGATTAGTGCACTGTTCTTGATGTATGATAGATAGATCTATGAATGCTTAGTGCTTTATGATGTGAATGAAAAATAGATCTGAGCTTATGCTATGTGCTAAGAGGTTGTAAGGGTTTGATCTTTTGTTTTTCTGTATCTAGGGTTTAATCTGTGATGTGAATGGATTTATGAACTAATGCATGTTATTGAATAAGTGCTCTGTAAGTGTTGTAATCACAGATCTATGTCCCATCTAGGTTGTAGACACCTGATCCTACAACACCCCTTCCTCTACCTTGGGTGAGACTTCATCTGCTTCACAGGTGTTGCCGAAAGGGCCGGTAGTTAGGATTTTGTTGGTGCGTTGTTGAAGCGTTGAACCCTGGTTCTGCCCCTATGTCAACAAATGGTTTTGTTGTTGGGACCTGAAACTGTGATTGCTCAGAACTGAAGAAAATAAAAATCTCTATGCGTAGATTTGTTGCTGTAGTGCACAATATTCTACATGAATTTTGAATCGTTGTGCTAAGAAAGAGGCTCGATCTGAAGAAAAGAGGTAAGATCTTAAATATTTGTGCTCTGGTAAAGGTAAGATCTTAAATATTTGTGCTCTGGTAGAGGTAAGATAAGTGGAAATTTTTTCTTTGAAAGTATGAATCTAGGTATGTTTGATAGCTTTTTTCCTAGTCTGAAAACTAGGGCACAGCTAGAAGAAAGATTTTATCTGAACAAATTTGATAGAGATAGTGAAAGATATGTTATTCCTATGGATAGAAAGAATTTTTGGCAAGTGGATGCAGGACCTTAAATTTTTTTTTTGCAGATTGCAGGTCCATCACTCTGATCCCAGTGTGCAGTATAAGAAAGGTTGGGGATCGTTTAAAAGAAAGAGAGGATTAACATTGTGTTATAACTACAAAAGATCAAGACATATTGCTAAGGAATACCCTGGTATAGGTCCTATTTGTCTTTGTTGTAAAATTATTGATCACGAGGTTTTGGATTTCCCTAGAATGATTTCTAAAGTTGAAAAGATGAAAATGAGACAAGAAAACTATGAATAAGGTCAAGAAACTAAGGATATGTTAGAAAACCAGAGAGAATCCGAGACTATGTTATTACAGATGAAAGAAACACCAAATGATCATAGAGAGATCAGTTTACCAGAGATATTGAAAATGAAGCAGTGCATAGAAACCAGAAAGACTTCGACATAGATTGTATCTTGGATGAGGAAACACATGTGAACATTATGCCATAAAGCACTTGGGAAATCTTGGGAAAGCATGACATGATTCCTTCATTAGGAAGGATAGGATTTTTTAAAGAAAATATGATAACCCTATGTGGAAGAGTTACTAATGTACATATGATGGCTCATGGATCATCAAACAAAGAAGAATTTGAAGTTATTAAAAAACGCCCCTTTTGCACTTTTTCAAGGAAAGACCTAGGTTGAGAAATATCAGATCCGAAGGAAAGAAGAGGAAGAAGCCACAGAACAAAAAAAACAAGAATTAAGGGAATTCATAGCTATAAAAATAGAGCGACTAATACAAGAAAAAGAGGACAAGCCGAAGCAACAGAAGACAAGAGAGTTAGCTACCAAAGTTGAAAGAACACAGGGAGGCTTGAAGAACCTTACCATATAGAAAAGAAGTGTATCCACCTCGAAAATAGTAAGAGAAGAGGTATTACCCTTGAAACCTTTGAAAGAACCTCAACAGTGTGAAGTTACTACATTAAGAGAAGATAAGAATAATAATGGAAAGAGGAATACAGAAATTCAGATCACAGGAAAAAAGGCAAGAAATCTCAGTAAGAAGAAAGCAAGGTTAGAAAAACTATAGGAAGTTCCAGAGAAGACTTCGCAGAAAACATGCTTGCAAAACTTGAACCTCGCTGGAATAGCAGAACAACGCATAATGGAACTTCTCCATGATGAAGCTATATGACCGTTAGAGGCATATCGACTATTAGAATGACGCTCCAGAATGATTAGAAACACAATTATTTCTGAAAAGATTGCCCTTGGACCATTGAGATAGCGCCATAACGGATGGATTCGTATTGATTAAGGTATTTCGACCCGTTGAAGGAATCTGTTACGACGTTACTTATTTAATCCATCAAATGTCGCACCGGGGCCACCTTTTGCAAATCAATATATCAGAGCTAACAAAGAATTTATCACATACCACGTTGTGTTGTCTAGACCTCGCCATCCATCTGATCGTCTTGTCTATCTATTCGCCTACTCGAGTTATTTGATCACGAGTGTGCATGTCAGGCGAACATAGCACAGTAGAGAAGTCTATGAAGGAGATATTAATAGACCTTATGGATGAGAAAGTCATGTTTGCAGGAATTCAGGCATCTTCGACTGGAGGATTGCAATAATCCCCCTTGACTGCACGTCGGTCTAGCTGAACCACGACTGATAAAAGAAGCAAGCACTGCGACAATCTGGCTAGCACGAAGCAGATCTTGTCGGTCTTGCCAGAACACATCCCGCCTTTGGTTGGCATGGTTAGTCGTGATAATGTCCCACATGATTTTGAGTACATGCTCATCACTACGTACCTCCCAAAGGGGATACACGTAGTCAGACCTCAGTTGGGACTGATCCCTGCTCTCAAGATTTGTGATTTTAACCTTGGAGTCCAAAATAACTATACGATTCTCGCACCACATACATACCTAAGGAAGATGACTGGGAAGAAGCCCAAGATATTCCCCCACCTATGGATCAAGGAGATTGCAAGATCGATGATCTTAAACATGATGAAGATCCCCCACTTTGGACGACATCGGGAGGATAACACGTGCGTTAAACTCCTCTTGTCATGCTACCATGGAGGGTATCTTTGGTTGGATAGGGGCATCATTGTGGATCCGGCGCTGATCCACCTGATTACTGGACTAAGCATGCAATGACTAGACCCTCACAAGTTCTACCCATGGAAGACATCAGATCGCTCCATGACTCAGCGAATAAAGGAAGCCTACGACGATGTAGATAAGGGAAAGCGAGGCTACAAGGTAGCCTCCATCCATAATGGCATAGTGTGCCTATATTGTCAGCTAATAGCGGGAAATATCATCAGAAAGAACTGTCCTATGCAAGTCACAGGGTTTGTAGTCGACTTCGCAGGGAAGTGTGTCGAAGGAATGCAAATGAATTAGGCGAGCTACCTCATCAATGAGTTACAGAAGGAATGTCGCAAAGTGCAGGACCAAGGCTATGCATTTCACTTTAGTTGGTTGTTGATTCTAATCGTATTTGTCGCTTGGGAGATGCCAGAGGGAGCGACATTCCTGGAAGTCAAGCCATCAAAGCCATTGGCTGCAAGGTTTACCACCTTGTGGTATACGAGAGATATGGCGACTCCGTGGCAATCAAATGCGGTGTTCCACAATTACTACCTACAACTCAAGCACGCCATTGAATAATTCCCTTGAATGAACCCGAACACCTTGCATACATAAAGGCTACTAGCAAATTTTCGCGCAGATCGACACTCCATCTACATCACTGTGCATAGGGATGAAATCAAGGAGGACCTGCAGTCTTACTACAAATTGACCGATGAATATATGGAGAATATAACCAAAGAATGGTCAGCCAAATTCCTCGTATTGGTTGAAGATGCAGAACTCTCCGATCCTGACATCATTGGAAGTCCTTTGGTCACCCGAACTAAGTATGATGGACAAAGCAACGAAAAGGAAAAGAAGAAAAAGGAGGAAGCACAGGACATAGACAGTGAGGATAAGGACAATGCATTGGAGGAAATTGCGCTTGACTCCCCTGCAGGAGGAGGAGGAGACAAAGTAAACCAAGAGGAGGAAGGGGAAGAAGACAAGAAATAAAAGGGTGAAGTGACGCCACAAAAGGATCCCCTCACTTAGGCCGAGACATCCAAGAAAAGGAAGGTTTCTCCACAGAAACCCTTAACGCGGAAGAAGACCCGAGCCAATAAGCCTTAGTCTAAGAATGTGCTCACAATGGATGATATTAAACTCATCATCACAGTTTTAGAAGACGCCTTAGAGGATATCCTGCAGAGACATGAAGCGAAGAAAGAAACAATGTATGAGAGAATAGAGAATAAACTGAAAGACATCCAACGAGCTATCCAGTCGAGACATGCATTGTCTACCGTGCCATCTTTAGCAGAGAGTGTAGATTTGGGGGATGAGCCCACCCAATTATGCAGATTAGAATATGCAATAGAGACTCGACTTCGTCGATTCCAAGAAGAAAAGGATTAGGCCACAGAGGCCTTGAAGAAAGAAAAGGAGGAGGCCTTAGAGCAACTTCGGGTTGCACAACAAGAGAAGGATGATCTTAGGGTGAAGTTTGAAGAGGACAAAGAGAAAATCCAGAAATAGAAATACCAACTTCTTGCAGAGTAGACTATGGTCAGAGAGGCAGTAACTAGAGCGCTTAACTATGTGTTAGGGTTGGCATAGGAGGAACCAGAGTCCACCGAGATGCAAGTGGGGAAGATCGTTGAAGCTATTCATCAGCTTCAGGAAAGAGTAGCAGAGTTAGAACTTAAAGCAGTGTCGATCACTCTGAAAGAAGTGCAAGATCAGAGGGAAGAAACTGCCAAAAGCGCAGTAAAAAGAATCAGGGTGTTGGCTTCATAATGTAAGCAACTAAGTGACCAAAGTGCCCATAACTATGAGGGCCTCGCAGAAGATCCGAAGCTGAGGATATTGGAAGCAAAGATCCAGGAGGCCATGTAGCAGGCGTCTACAGTGCAAGAAAAGATGAAACTATTGT